>CM019717.1:34769325-34984325 GCA_009760885.1 Achatina immaculata
CGACATAATAGACGGAGAAGAGTTTACCGCAGAGTCCATAAACGCTACCCACAGAACTGCGTGGATGAGGTTCCTCCACATGGTGGTGGAGGTATACTGGTTTAGGGGTTTAGGGGACGGTCAACTTTATGGGAAGACGTGACCTGGTGCAAATTGAAGGATGCCTGAATGCCCAACGATACGTCACTGAAATTCTTTGTCCTCACACCCTTCCACTTCTGGCTGCACCAGGGTCGATTTTTCAGCAACTCACTACCAAGTTATTCGCTGACAACAACGCCCAGACCATTCCGTGGACATCCATGTCACCAGACATGAATAGAACATTTATATGATGAACTCAACAGACAAGTCCGCCAGCGAGACGTGGAGCCAACATATCTCCGACAGTTATCTCTTACACTGCGGGAAGAGTGGGCAGCTATCCCACAAAAACAGATCCAAAGCTATTGGGATCCATGTTAAGGAGATGTTCTCTGATACAGGCCAGAGGATGCCATACACCTTACTGAAACGGAGGCCTCAGTCGCAAAGAATAAAAGTCCAAACCAAATTTAATGACAATAATTTCATTGTTAAAGTCTTAAAGTTTCTTCATGCCAAGATTGAAACATTAATTCCATAAAATAAAACTTTGATACAAGTTTGGACCTTGATATCCATTACGACTACAGTAGTGTTGCGTTTCTTTTTTTTTGTTTTGAACAGTATATATATATATATATATGATATATGGCGGCCTGGTTAACTGAGTGGTTAGGGGCTTCGTTTACTAATTCGGTGGTACCAGGTTCAGCCCTAGAAGTGGGATTTTTTCTGGTAAACACCTAAACATCCCCGGAGTCCACCCAGCCTCTAAAAGTGAGTACCAGAGAAATCTGGGAAGGTAAAGGGGCCAGGCGTGATACTGACCACATCAGATTTTCATGTGCCAAGGGTCATGAAAAACACGGCCCGACACTGTATTTCCCAACATGCCTTAATGGAATGGAAACGGGAACTTTACCTTTCCTATTTTCCTGGAACTGCGAGCATTATATTTTTTGCAGCAGTCGATGCCATGAAGATGTTGAGGCACAACATCATGTCGGCCTAGGAGCGGTTATGGCGGCTATTTTAAGTTACTCAGTGGAACTAAAAAGCAGGGGGCATGTAATACTTCTTTAGCAGACTCCACCACCATGGGAATTATGGTAATCCCTACTTCGTTAGCCAGACGAGGCTGTTACTGGTGATACCTTCGGAGAGGTGGGACAGGGTCTTGGTCAGCTATAGTTCATTATCCTTGATGTTAGCATGTCAGGTATGGTTCACTATCCTTGATGCTAGCATGTCAGGTATGGTTCACTATCCTTGAGCTAGCATGTCAGGTATGGTTCACTATCCTTGGTGCTAGCTGTTGATCGCTAATTGTCAAATCTGAATTCATATTCTTCTCCCCCCCTCCTTTCCAAGCGGGAGCATGTAGAGAGCGAAACAACAGCACAACTCCTCAGATCATCAGAGAAGGACTACCTCCCCCACCCAGCCATTCGTTTCCGCCCTTTAAACATCTGACGTTCTAGAGGATCGGCCCCTCTTCGTTTTGACTCCCAAGTTATGACTCCCAGGTTATGACTCCCAGGTTATGACTCCCAGGTTATGACTCCCAGGTTATGAGTCCGGGGTTATGACTGCCAGATTATGACTCTCAGGTAATGACTCCCAGAGGTCTATGAGCTGTTGGTTTATAACTGTTTCATGAGCCTGAAGTCTGGCGTTCATATGCCTACCTCACCAACATTCCTTGATGTTCTTTCTTGCATCAATGCAACCAAGTCCTGTCTGTCCCTGCTACGTGAGTTGTCGCCCTTGCTTCTTCATGCCGTCACGCTGGGTGGTTTCTGTATGACACATACATGCATAAACACGGACACACACAAACACATACAGACACACACAAACACATACAGACACACACAAACACATACAGACACACACAAACACGTACCCAATATAGGCATAAGTAAATGAATATTTGACTGCTTTTTTCTTTTCATGAAAAAAAGAGAGGAAGACCAAAACGAAGATGGCTGCAAGACATCGTTGACGATCTGCAAATGGATGCAGCAGCGGCAGGCTATCTTGCTCACAACCGAGAGGCCTACTGTTTAGGAGGCAAAATTCCGCAAGGGACATGCAAATGAATGAATGAATGACATTCTTTTGTCTCCTCTTATTTTGTGATATATCTCTTTATGTTTGTTCTGATTATGTTTGTTCTCATTATGTTTGTTTTGATAATGATGGGAAAACTCTGCCAAGATATAGTGTTATACATATGAATACTATTACCTTGCTAAAGAGCTATGCTGTGAACAGATCTGTAGAACATTTTATATAATAGAAAACAGCTGTAACATAATGTTCTAAGGCTAGATAACTGATGAAAAAACTCCTGTCTGACTCATTTTTCTGTAGCTCTTCTATCATTTTGTTCCTCAAACGTTCCAGGTCGGGAAGGAACTTAAGAACTGGGGCAGACAATGTAAAAGGTTTCTGAAAATATGACCTTGGATTATCTGTGACAGATGTGAAATACCTGAAACTTGGCGTAGTCCAGGTGATAAGCACCAGGACATTCTGTTGTCTCATGCAGAGCAGATCACATACAGAAAACTTGCTCTTCATCGCTGGCTTGTACTTTCATAGTCCCGGGGTCGAGTCTAGAGACAGACCAAACTCATCAGTTCTATAGGATGCCAAGATCATATCCATCTTCCTCTCTGCTGTCCTGGAAAAAGACTCGTATTACTTCAGCCAGGTCACAGAAACGGAAGTTGACAAGTATTCATGAAATGTGCATCCTGGACTAACCACAATGTTCTGCCAATGTTCTGTCTATGTTCTGTCTGTGTTCTGTCTATGTGTTCTTCACATTATCTTACAAGAGCGTCAGAGAGAAATTTTCTAACCCGGAGCACCCCCCCCCCAAGCCTATTTTCATTCACTTCGGCGCCCCCTCCCAGAACACACCCGGGGCTCACATCTGGGCCTCACACCTGGGCCTAACACCCAGGCCTCACACCTGGGCCTAACACCCAGGCCTCACACCCGGGCCTGACACCCGGGCCTCACACCCAGGCCTCACACTCGAGCCTCACACCCAGGACTCACACTCGAGCCTCACACTCGAGCCTCACACCCAGGCCTCACACCCAGGCCTCACACCCAGGCCTCACACTCGAGCCTCACACCCAGGCCTCACACTCGAGCCTCACACCCAGGCCTCACACTCGAGCCTCACACCCAGACCTCACACTCGAGCCTCACACCCAGGCCTCACACTCAAGCCTCACACCTAGGCCTCACAACCGAGCCTCACACCCGAGCCTTACAGCCAGGCCTCACACCCAGGCCTCACACTCGAGCCTCACACCCAGGCCTCACACCTGAGCCTCACACCCGATCCTCACACCCGGGCCTCACACCCAAGCCTCACTCCCAAGCCTCACACCCGAGCCTCACACCCGAGCCTCACACCCGGGCCTCACACCCGGGGCCCACATTTAAAACAGAAACATTCCTCCGGACCCCAAAGCAATGTACGCCTAGACAACCTTTCCTGTCAGAGCTTTACCATAACGGCCGGTAAAAGCTTTTCTGTAACGGCCGGTAAAAGATTTACTGTAACGGCCGGTAAAAGCTTTTCTGTAACGGCCAGCCCATTGTGTACATACATACCAGCATACAAAAACCGCTTTTCTTTGACAGGTCATGTTCATCTGATGCGCATTTCGTGAATATCTTCTGCATGTGCGCTCATTTCACACACATGCTCACTGGCACACACATTCCCCCCCCTCTCTCTCTCTCTCTCTCTCTCTCTCTCTCTCTTCATTCACCTGGAGGACGGCTTGAAACTGTCACACGTATATATACACTGGAAATCTGAGATAACAAGTTACAGACTTTGACAATCACTGAAAAGTTCACGGGAAACAGAAAAAAGAAAACCCGGTTACCCAGACGGAGGTACAGAAATAAAGAAAGCTGACCTTGACTAGAAAAACGGAAGAACACACAATATCAAGAACAAAAGCGTAATCTCTCACATTTATTTCGACTGCGTGGGTTTATCTTACTTTGTAGTCAGGTGGTAAAAGGTGGACATTTTTCTTCTTATGTTTCCTCCATGTTTGTCTGATATCCTGTTCTTTAGACGAGCAAACATTTGTTTCGTTGATGTACGTTACAACTGATTACATTTTTTATTTGTAGCGTATCTTTCGCCACTTAAAAACCGTGTAAAATATGGTTCAAGGGGTGCGGCAAGGATGTGTACTATCTCCAGACCTTTTTTTCTCTGTATAGCGAGAATATTCTAAGAACAATCATCACAGAACCAGGCATAAAAATTGGAGGATACAATATTAACAACCTTCGGTATGCTGACGACACAGTACTGATAGCTGAGAACCAACAAGACCTGCAAAATCTCTTGGATAAAGCCGCCAAAGAAAGTGAACAGAAAGGCCTTACTTTAAACATAAAAAAGACAGAGACTATGGTTATATCTAAGAAACAGAATCCACCAGCATGCAGTATTAAATTAAACGGAACTATTCTAAAGTAGGTGCAGAAGTTCAAATACCTTGGAGCAGTAATAACTTCAGATGGGAAATGCAGAACAGAAATTAAAAACAGAATAGGCCAAGCAAAGACTGCATTTCAGAGAATGAGAAACATATTAGCCAACACATCCTTATCAATGAGTGTTAGAAAACGAGTCCTAAAATGCTATATTGAACCTATCTTGTTATATGGAAGTGAATCATGGACAATAGGCAAGTCTGCACAAAAATCATTGGAAGCAGCAGAAATGTGGTTTATTAGAAGAATGTTGCGAATCCCCTGGACAGCAAAAATAACTAATGAAGAATGTATGAGAAGAGCTGGAGAGACAAAAAACCTTGTCAGAAAGATAAGAGAGAGACAATGTACTTTCATAGGACATGCAATGAGAAGAGGGGGCATTGAAAATATTATAACAACAGGAAAAATAGAAGGAAGAAGATCAAGAGGAAGACCAAGAGAAATGATACTGGACAGTGTGACGGGATGGTGTGAGAGGAGATCACCAACTGAACTGATGGCCTGCATGAAGGATCATATACTCTGGAGCAGCATAATAGCCAACGCCAGTCGGCACGGCACATGATAATGATGATGATGAATATGATGATGAGTAGATCTTAGAGCACTAGAAGAATTCCACTTCTTTACTTATATATCTTATGAGAGTTATGTCATCAGCAAAATCAAGATCTTCTTTACTGTAACCTTCTAAAACTATATTCTTTTGTCCACATAGCTCTCTCTAGTTAAGCTTTCTAGACAAAGATCTTTATTTGTCTCCTGCTACTCAAATCTCAGTATCTCTACATTCATCACATCTATTCAACAGTGAATAATTTTGTGGAGCTATCACATCCCCCCCCCCCCCTTTTTCCAAAAAAAACTAATGGAAGGGAAGTAACTACATTAATATATTATTCTTGTGAGTTTCTCTCCCTTCTTCTCTTACACCTCTCTGTCACACATACACAAACACCCACATATATACAACCTACATTATAAATTTATGCTGAGAAAACAAGTTCTTAGATTTTAGTGTGTTTTATTCATACACTGTGTGCATTACTGACAGTCATCAGAGATGATAATGATTCTTCGCCTCATCCCTCACACGAATTTACACTACAGTGCATGCCTGCTTAAATTTGTAATCTCTCTCTCTCTCTCTCTCTCTCAGCCTTAAGTGCCTAGGGCACATGGGGCTTCCGCAAGGGTTTTCCACAAATGCCTGTCCTTCGCCTTTTTTTCTGCTCTTCCCCAGGTCAGCCCTCTATTGCTCATCATCCCTTCTGTTGTTCTTCTCCATGTCTCCCTTGGTTTACCCTTACCTCTGTTCCCCTGTGGTGTCCATCTTAGTGCTATTTTTGGTAGTGTCATTTTAGTAGTGGTAGTATTTTTAGTCAGTCATTCGGAGCACATGTCCCAACCATCGCCAGCGTCTTTCCTCACTAATCGTTGTCAGTGGCTTCATCTGCATTTCTGGCAACAAGATGTTATTTCTTATGGCCAAAATATTTTTCTAATTCTTCGTAAACATTTAGCCTGGAAAGAACTAGTTTACTGTTATTACTTTCACTTCATTCATTCATTCATTCATTCATTCATTTGCATGCCCCTTGCCGAACTTTGCCTCCCTATCAGGTCTCCTGTAGGCATCTCGGTTGTGAGTAAGATGGTCTGCTGCTGATGCATCCATTTGCAGATTATCAACGATGTCTTGCAGCCATCTTCGCCTTGGTCTTCCTCTCTTTCTTTTTCCCATTATGTACCCTTCCAATACGGTCTTCTCTAAATTATCATGACGTTTAATATGTCCAAAATATTTAAGTTTTCTCTCTTTAATCCTTCTCACTAGCGATGCTTCTTCACTATTCATTTCTTGTAGTAAGGATATATTTGTTCTTTCACTTACAGTTGAGATTATTGTTTTTCCATGTCTGCTTAACTGTCCCCTCCACGCACTACACTCTTCCCAAGATCGACCATTCACTCCAGTGGCACAATAGCAGCACAGTAGCAGGAATATTACATTTTAGGGACTTTATTGATGCACATGGTGACAACGTGCGGTGATGACGCAGTGGCATGATACAATTCCAAGATTCACGACAACAGGAATCTCTAACTCAAGACACACAATGGCTAAATTTCAGGCCATACTGAATTTCTAACTACATTACTAAACCTACACTAATCTAACACAATACACAAAAACTACATTTCGCCAGAGTCAACATAACCTGACCTACTATGTCCTACTAAAACTTCAGCTGAACTCGAAATCATCTCTCACTCCCACGTCACTCATGTCAAAAGCATGGGAAATAACCCTCATAGGATAATAAATCTACCAAGAGCCTATTATTTACTATGGGACATAACCCTTTATATCCCAACATTCCAGTTCTCTGTTGACTTGTCTACCTTTTCTATCATGCTATTACATACGGACCTTGATACGTATAATCACAGTGGTAGTATTTTCCTTCTTGTGCCAGTTCCTGTCCATTCTAGTCAAGAAATTCAGACATTTTTCTCTTTCTTCAACTGTCATAAGACTATATGGTCCTAGCTTGAGTGACATGTAGATGTAGCAGGACCAGAAATAAAAACAGAACTGACCACAGCTCCTTGGTCAGACTAATTCTTGCTTAGTATAAGGTTGAGGGAGATAATCCATGTATTCACCAGAACAAGGGAACAAACCCACCTTTACTACATTTCGCCACCGTCATTGTGGATAATCATGAAGAATATTTTGCAGGTTTCTTGAGCACAGAGAACGGTTTCAGAGAGTTCTCAACAAACAGGGTGGCCTAGTTACTGTACACACAATGCAGAAAGGCTCCTGTGTTATCCAGTGGTTAGTGTGTTGAGTTTATGTGGTCAAATGGTTAAATGTTTGTACATTTTATTTTTGTGTGGTCTAGCAAATAATGTGTTGTCTTTCTGTGGGATAGTGATTAATGTTGTCTTCTTGTGGTCTAGTGGTCAGTGTGTTGTCCTTTTATGGTCAACCAAACTCTGTGCTCAACTACCTTTATCTGGGCGTGTTTTTTGCCCATCTTTCTTACAAGAAGGAAACCAGAAAAACTAAGTCTATATTTTTATCTGTTTTTGGTGTTTTATCTGTTGCGGTGTTTTTGTATACAATCTTTGAAAAAGGCTTTTGAGGAAATGTTGGATTCTTGTATGCTTTTCACCTTTATTTAGTCATGTTGCTTTCTGCCATTACTGCTTCTGTCCGGTTTCCTCACTCTATTTTTTAAATTACTTTTTCCTTTTATCAAATCCAATAGTTCTATCTTTCTTTTATATCTAAACATGTTTTCTTTCTATCTGTCTAAATATTTTGTCTTTCTATCACGTCTAAATAATTATTTTTCTATCATGTCTACATATGTTTTTATTTTTCTATCATGTCTAAATACATTTTCTTTCTATCATGTCTAAATAGTTTTTTTTCTTTTATCATGTCTAAATGCGTTTTACTTCTATCATGTCTAAGTATGTTTTCTTCTATTATGTCTTAATGCTGGTAACTGTGATTTATAAGCTTAATCCTGCCTACCTGCTGCCTTATTTTTCAGCATCATTACTTTTATATCATTACTTTTATAACATTACTTTTATAACATTACTTTTATAACATTACTTTTTAACTATATTTCAGCTCATAAGCTGGCATTATTATACTTTATTATATTTTATTTTTCTTTACATTATTGTTGTCCCTTCTCAATCTTACACTTAACACTTTGTGGTCAGTTACATGTTCATAAGAACAGCCTGTAACAGTAAATCTTTAACAGGTAAATCTTTAACAGCAAGTCTTTAACACGTAAATCTTTAACAGCAAGCAACTGTGCTGGCCATGTCAGGAAAGCTTCTTACACAAAACAGCAACTGCTCTACTTCTTCTGACAGCTCGTCTTTTGATCAGAAAGTCTACCTGTTTAATAAATCTAGCAAATGAGCTAAAACAAAAATCTCCAAAGATGGACAACCAAACTAGCTAGCCAAAATGTGGGTTGTTCTCCAACAAAGATCAATAATTTGTGTAACAGTTACACAAACGTAGGAAACGGTAAAACCTGTCTTGTTGTCTGCATTAGTTACTCTCCTTTCTCATCGTCATCACCATCATCATCATCGTCGTCATCATCATCATCATCATCATCACCTTCATCATCATCATCATCATCATCAGCAGCAGCAGCAGCAGGATCTTCATCACCTTCATCAAAATCATGCAGTCGCTCATCTATAGTTTCCAGCGTCAAAGCTATGCTTAGAGTTCGAGTGATGAGGCTTTCTTGGTCCAGGAAAGTAGCCAGTGTTGACCCCGTGCTGATATGGAGCTCACTTGCCCAGTGAATCCTTGTCCGCTGTACTGGGTCACCTGAGCTTGGATGGATACACACGGGAGGTTTGCCATCACCGCCTGAATGAGGACAGAGAGAAGCATTTAATGACCCAGATAGAGAAACATCCTATGTCCTAACATATTATGTTAAAGTAAGATATGATGGTCATTAGCCTAAAATGTATTTAAGATTTTCTGATCTCTAATATAACGTTTGTTAATTTGTGTACTGACCTCTGGTCAACTTTTGTTACTTGTGTCCTAATCTCTAATATAACATTTGTTATGTTATGTATTGACATGTGGTCAGCTTGTGCTATTTGTGTCCTTGTCTCTAATATAACATTTGTTATTTTATACACTGACGTCTGGTCAACTTTTTTTTTAAACACTCTAGTCTGTAATATAAAACCAAGTTAAGATTATTCAGTTCAAATGTGATATCCACCCTCATTTATGCATGTGAAAGCTGGAAATCAACTAAAGAAACAGGACAAGAAATTAGACTCTTTTGAAAGCATATGCCTAAGGAAAATACTTGGTATAAAGTGGAACAAATTCAAGAACAACGCAGAGATAAGACAGATGAGCACACAACAACCTGTCTCATGGGTGATCAGAAAAACAAGATGGACATATGTAGGCCATGTAATGAGAAGAAACAATCAGAGAATACCAAAACAAGCTATCAAGTGGAGCACAGCAGACCAAAGAAAAAGAGACTGACCATGTGAAACTCTAAAGAGGACATTGTTAAGAGAAGCCAGTTTAGTGGTCATAATATCCCTTGATGAAGTTGAAAGACCCGCGTAGAACAGGAAAACTTGGCAAACAGCTATGCGAGCCCTATGTGAAGTTTAACGGCATGGGAAGGATGTAAGATGCAAGTCTGTAATATAACATTTACTTTATGTGCTGACCTCTGGTTAACTTATATGTTTCCTATTTTGAAATATAACGTGATATTTAACATCCAGATTTATAATATTCATCTTTCAAGAAAAGAAATAACTTGCTCGAGCAAATCAATGACAAACTGACATAAAGACAGCACTGACTATAACATAACAAACAAGAAAAGTCACAAGCATACAAGTAGAACAGTTTTCTGTTGAGTTGGAAAACTGACCGTATTACTCAACAAATACTAAACAGAACGACAAAGTTATTGGATTCAGCTTGGCATATCATACCTGGGTCTGCTCCATCTTGGTTTATCTCTTGCCTCATTGGCCCACCTGATGTGAAATGTATCATTTAGATCAAACTATACAAGAACATAATCACCAAAACCATAGAAAACAAGTTGAATTCTTTCCAGACTAAATGTTTACGTAGAATTAAAAAAATATTTTGGCCAAACACCATAAGAAATAACATCTTATTGTCAGAAATGCAGATGAAACCACTGATAACAGTTATTGAGGAAAGACGCTGGTGATGGTTGGGACATGTGCTCCGAATGACTGACAACTCACTACCAAAAATAGCACTAAGATGGACACCACAGGGGAGCAGAAGTAAGGGTAGACCAAAAGAGACATGGAGAAGAACAACAGAAAGGATGTTGAGCAATAGAGGGCTCACCTGGGCAAGAGCAGAAAAAAAGGCGAAAGACAGGCATTTGTGGAAAACCCTTGCAGAAGCCCCATGTGCCCTGGGCACTTAAGGTTCAGAGAGAGAGAGAGATACAAGAACATGTCAGGTTTACATAGTACTTCACATATTTGGTATAAAGTATAACAAATTCAAGAACAACGCATAGATAAGACAGATGAGCAAACGACGACCTGTCTCATGGGTGATCAGAAAAAGAAGATGGACATATGTAGGCCATGTGATGAGAAGAAACAGTCAGAGAATACCAAAACAAGCTATCAAGTGGAACACAACAGGCCAAAGAAAAAAATGTCGACCGTGTGAAACTCTAAAGAAGACATTGTTAAGAGAAGCCAATTTAGTGGGCATAACATCCCTTGATGAAGTTGAAAGACTCGTGGAGAACAGGAAAACTTAGCAAACAACTATGCGAGCCCTATGTGACGTTTAACAGCACGGGAAGGATGTAAGATGTAGATAAAGATGCACTTTGTCCATTCTTTAGTAAGGGTAAAAGATAAAGGTAACCCTGTCATGCCTTAGAGGCACATTGGGATATGTTTTTAGTGCCCATTTTTTCCTTGACCTGTCAGCACACTAGAGGGTGATGTGGTCAGCATCATGCCTGGCCGCCTTTCCTTCCCCAACTCCAGAAGAAGTCAGGTACCCATTTCTACAATTGGGTGACTAAGGTGTTCCGGCTGGATTCCAAACCCTGAGCTTTGCCATAAGAGACTAGTGCACTAACCACTTCACCACTCAGATGTGTCTGAGATTATAGCACAGAACCACTTTGCCAGGCAGCCCCATGCTTCATTGTCTGAGATTATAGCACAGAACCACTTTGCCAGGCAGTCCCATGCTTCAGTGTTTGAGATTATAGCACAGAACCACTTTGCTAGGCAGCCCCATGCTTCATTGTTTGAGATTATAGCACAGAACCACTTTGCTAGGCAGCCCCATGCTTCAGTGTTTGAGATTATAGCACAGAACCACTTTGCTAGGCAGTCCCATGATTCAGTGTTTGAGATTATAGCACATAACCACTTTGATAGGCAGCCCCATGCTTCAGTGTCTGAAACTATAGCACAGAACCACTTTGCTAGGCAGCCCCATGCTTCAGTGTTTGAGATTATAGCACAGAACCACTTTGCTAGGCAGCCCCATGCTTCATTGTTTGAGATTATAGCACAGAACCACTTTGCTAGGCAGCCCCATGCTTCATTGTTTGAGATTATAGCACAGAACCACTTTGCTAGGCAGCCCCATGCTTCAGTGTTTGAGATTATAGCACAGAACCACTTTGCTAGGCAGCCCCATGCTTCATTGTTTGAGATTATAGCACAGAACCACTTTGCTAGGCAGCCCCATGATTCAGTGTTTGAGATTATAGCACATAACCACTTTGCTAGGCAGCCCCATGCTTCAGTGTTTGAGATTATAGCACAGAACCACTTTGATAGGCAGTCCCATGATTCAGTGTTTGAGATTATAGCACATAACCACTTTGATAGGCAGCCCCATGCTTCAGTGTCTGAAACTATAGCACAGAACCACTTTGCTAGGCAGCCCCATGCTTCAGTGTCTGAAACTATAGCACAGAACCACTTTGCCAGGCAGTCCCATGCTTCATTGTCTGAGACTACAGCAGAGACATGGGAAGAAAACTGTGTTGGACAGTGTTCTTTTTATTTCAGCTGTGATGCATTTATTTTTCAGTAAAGATGTCATTTGTCCAAAGAGTTAATTTTTTTCAAATTGCATCTGTTCTTATGTTGGCACTGATTTTCCCATTGGATGATATTGTACTAAATAGCTATTTGAAATGCCTTGCTTGTTACCTGGTTATCCAGGATGATCTTTATTGGGACTATTTATTCTCTCATAATGAACCAGTTTTTTTTCAGCACTCATTTTCATGTGTTTTTTACATGCCTTTGCTAAGTTACCCACGTTCTGCTAGAGGTCTTTCTCTGATGTGGCTATAAATTCTGCTAAAGGTCTTTCTCTGATGTGGCTATAAGTTCTGCTAGAGGTCTTTCTCTGATGTGGCTATAAGTTCTGCTAGAGGTCTTTCTCTGATGTGGCTATAAGTTCTGCTAGAGGTCTTTCTCTGATGCGGCTATAAGTTCTGCTAAAGGTCTTTCTCTGATGTGGCTATAAGTGCTTGGTCATCAGCAAAACAGAATTCATTTATGGTCCAGCTGTTGGGTATGTTTTGTGAAGTGTGTTGTGAGTTTAATGGCATGGTTTCTGAAGTTGTGCTGTGAGACAGTTCTATAGTAGAATTTTTACTATGTATGTTTTACTAAGCTTATTAACTTATTTAGTCAACAATGCTTCCTTAAACCTGCAGTTATACTTCAAAAGTATAAAAACTTGCAAAAGCATAATTAACACATATTGCAAAAATTGCTTGAAATGCTGCTCTCTAATATATTTAACTTAATACTGGCCTTTAATATTCATTTCACACTTTCAGCTTCATTAGTCATCATTTTACACTTTAAGCTTCATTAGTCATCATTTCACACTTTAAGCCTCATTAGTCATCATTCAAACTTTCAGCCTCATTAGTCATCATTTCACACTTTAAGCCTCATCAGTCATCATTTCAAACTTTCAGCCTCATTAGTCATCATTTCACACTTTCAGCCTCATTAGTCATCATTTCAAACTTTTGGGCTCATTAGTCATCATTTCACACTTTCAGCCTCATTAGTCAACATTTCACACTTTCAACCTCATTAGTCATCATTTCACACTTTCAGCCTCATTAGTCATCATTTCACATGTTCTTTCTATATCCAACCCCTTTCTTTTCCAGGTTCTGTTTTAACTATCTTCAGTCATTACCTTTTCATAGTTGACCCAGACACTGTCCACTGTCTCATGATGACCCAGCCAATGACTGTCCACTGTCACATGATGACCCAGACAATAACTGTCTATTGTCACATGAGGACCCAGATACTGACTGTCTACCGTCTCATGATGACCCAGATACTGTCTACTGTCTCATGATGATCCAGATACTGACTGTCTACCATCTCATGATGACTCAGATACTGACTATGTACTGTCACATAATGACCCAGAAAATAACTGTCTATTGTCACATGATGACCCAGATTGTACTGTCTCACGATGACCAAGATAATGACTGTCTACTGTCTCATTATGACCCAGATACTGTCTATTGTCACATGATGACACAGATACTGTCTACTGTCTCATTATGACCCAGATACTGACTGTCTACAGTCTCATGATGACCCAGATACTGACTGTCTACCGTCATATAATGACCCAGATAATGACTGTCTACTGTCACATGATGACCCAGATACTGAATGTCTACTGTCACATGATGACCCAGATACTGACTGTCTACTGTCACATGATGACCCAGTCAGTAAATGTCTATGTATCAAAATGAACCAGTCAGTGACTATTTAGTGTTTCATAATGAAGCAGACAGTCATTATTTATTGTTTCATTATTGAAACATTAGAGTTTGGAGAAGACAATCTTGGAAGGGTATATAACGGGAAAAACAAAGACAGAAAGACCAACGTGAAGGTAGCTAAAAGATTTGTGAAAGGACCCATCAGCAGCAGGGCATCTTGCTTACAACAGGGAGGCCTACAGGACAGCTGTTAGGGAGGCAAAGTTCGATAAGGGGCATGCTAATGAATGACTGCATGCACACATTTTTGTAAACCAAATTGTATGAAGAGCTAGTTCATCTGACCCACTTGGCATACTGCTGAGGTGTCACATAAAAGTGCAAATACAATGTAGTTTAAAGTTTTGCTCCGCGGCTTGATGAAACAATATATATGTATATATATATATATGTATATATATATATAGTAGAGAATACCAATATGTTTAAGTTTCACGAAATACTGAGGCATGGAAAAATGAATATTTACTGTAGAAGTTAGCTCTACCTTCTATGTACAACCAGTTACCTGCAAAATAAGGATCACTTCTGGGGTTCTGGAAAACTTCATGCCTGAAAAATAAAAATCTTTTAATCAATTGTGCATGTGGGAATCTGTGTATTATATATAGTCGACATCAAATAGATATTGGGAAAGTCTGTAGTTGTAGGAAGGAATATAATTTATATTTTTATACAGGATGGAAGGGTATTCCAAAGATGAGCACCAGAATAACTAAAGTTTTTCTTATAAAGATCAAGTCTAGGTTTTGGAAGACATATGTTGTTCAAGTGTTGGCTGCACTTTGTGCTAAATTTAAACAGGTTCCATAGATAAGGTGGCGCATGCCATGAAAGAATTTAATGTACTAACTTGACTTTGTTGAAGAGGAACCTGTTCTTAAGAGGCAGTATTTTGGTACGTTTGTTCTGGTTAGTTGTTTGTGCTTGATCTTTATCACTAATAAGCTTTACTGCTCGCTTTTGTAGTGAGCAAAGCCTCTTTGTATTTGACACTGAGCAACCATCCCAAACTGTTGAGCAATAGTCTAAATGTGTTTGTATATGAGATATGTAGTATGTCTTCCTTGTGTCTTGATTGATGAAGTGCTTAATTTTGGCTAACTGGTATACTTTTTGTGCGATGAGTTTTGTTAGACTTTG
Source organism: Achatina immaculata (assembly GCA_009760885.1). Classification (NCBI taxonomy): domain Eukaryota; kingdom Metazoa; phylum Mollusca; class Gastropoda; order Stylommatophora; family Achatinidae; genus Lissachatina; species Lissachatina immaculata. The sequence goes on from CM019717.1 coordinate 34,784,520, forward strand.
CACATGAGAGTTCCAGGTCAGATGTCGGTCAATAATAAGACCTAGTGTTTTGTGCTCGCTATCTGCAATGTTTCCGTGCTGAGCCGAAGTGTTGTTTTTGTTGCGTTTTGTAGTTTCTGTCTTGTTGTTATGAGCATTGATTTTATTTTATCAGTGGTTATAATCATGCCATTGTTTTTGCTTCATCTAATTAAATTGTATAACTCGACCTGAAGAGTTGATTCTAGATTAATACAATCGTAGTCACTGGTGTAGACTGTGCAATATCGGCAAAAAGGTCACAAGAAGAGTGTTTAAGATGAAGTGGAAGATCACTGATATAGATGGCAAAGAGCAACGAGCCTAGAATAGAACCTTGCGGAACACCAGTGTCAACTTTAGCAGAATTTGATAGAGAATTGTTGAAGAATACTACCTGTTGTCTGTCTGAAAGAAAAGATGTAATTAATTTTATTAGGTCAGGGTGCAATTTATAAGTCTTTATTTTTCTTACAAGAATATCGTGGTCAATAACATCAAATGCCTTTTTAAAGTCGACAAAGATGGCACCACATAGTCTGTCGTCATTTATGTTTACTAACCAGTTTTCTGTCATTTTGGTAAGAGCTGTGTGGCAGGAATGATTGGGTCTAAAGCCAGACTGACTGTCTATGAGTAAATTGTTCTCTTGCATGTGTCATAGAGTTATTTTGTATATGTGTTTTTCGAGTGGTTTTGATAATGACAATAATATGGATATTGGTATATAGTTGGTAAGATTGTTGCATGAGCCAGATTTAAAGCGAGGATACACCTTAGCAGTTTTAAAGCCTCAGGGAAATAACATTTTGCAATGCACTGATTGTAAATATATGTTAGTGTATGTGAAATGACAGGTGCAGCATAATGTAAGATCTTATTTACTAATATCATCAAGCCCAGCTGTATTATTGTTTTTTAAGGTTAAGAGATAACTGTGAACTTCACTGACTGTTAAGAATGGAATGTGTAACTGTTTAAAATCAGTACATCTTCTGTCCAGGAATGTTTGTAGTTCATGTAAGTCGCATACAGGAGCTGATATTGATGATTTAAGAACGTTGATTTCTTCTCTGAAATGTGTACTGATATGTGCACTAGTGTATGCACGATCGAGAAAATTCTAGGAAGATGAAAGGAATATTGCAGAGGAATGTATGAAACTGACTGTGTGAAAGCAGAAATCAACAGTATGAATTATTATTAGAGGAGAAAGAACCAAAACCAGCAACAGAAGAAGTTTTATGGGCAATAAAGAATCTGAAAAATGGTAAATCACCAGGATGTGATGAGATAACAGCTAAACTTATTAAAGCAGGAGGAAGGGAATGTGCAACAATCTATCATGCACTATGTCAAAGGATATGGCATTCAGGTAATTGGCCAAAAGAATGGAAAAGAACTGTATTCATACCACTGCCAAAAAAAGAGTAACCTGAAATAGTGCACAAACTACAGAACTGTTGCCCTGATTAGTCATGCCAGTAAAATTCTGTTAAAAATCATAATGGGCAGGCTTCATAAGAAAATAGAAGAAGAAGTCAATATGGTCCAAACTGGTTTCAGGCAAGGAAGAGGATCAAGAGATCATAAATTCAATATAAGATTAATAATAGAGAAATGCAGAGTTTAATGTGAATCCATATTTATCTTTTATAGGCTACTCAAAGGCATTTGATTGTGTACAACACCAGAAACTTTGGGAAATAATGGAAAAAATGGGATTTCCAACACATATGATACAATTAACATCACTGCTGTATCTAGACCAACAGGCAACAGTAAGAATAAATGGTGAAACAACAACTTGGTTTGACATAAAACAAGGGGTCCATCAGGGGTGCATATTGTCGCCTTACTTATTTAACTTGTATACTGAAATTATAATGAGGAATGTTAGAGAAGATGTAAAAAAAGAATATTATGATGCCATAACAATTGGAGGTTATGAAATATCAGAGATTAGATATGCTGATGACACAGTATTACTGTCCACAACACAAAAAGAAATGGAAAAACTAATTATGTCAGACCATAAGAACAGCGAAGAGCAAAACCTCTATCTTAATGTGAAGAAAACTAAATTGATGACAGCTCAAAAAACAAACAAGGCAGCTGAAATATGTATCAGTGAGGAAAAATTGGAAGAAGTAGAGAGATTTGAATATCTTGGATCACTACTAACTAATAATGGAGATACGATGAGGGAAATTAAAAGGAGGACATCTACCGCTCTTCAGAAAGTAAAACAACTAAAGAATCTGTGGAGAGGAACAGTCTACAAAAACAAGATTTTTAAGGGCATGCATCTTTCTCATCGCAACATATGCCTATGAGACCTGGTCAATTACCAAAACAGCTGAGAAACACATAAATGCCTTTGAATGTAAATGCTACAGAAGAGTTCTTCAAATATCATGGACACAAAAAACAACAAATATATACATACTACAAGAACTTAATATTGAAGAAGGCTGGCTAGTAAAGAGGATTAAAGAGAGAAAAACTTAAATATTTTGGACACATTAAACGTCATGATAATCTAGAGAAGACAGTCTTGTATACTACAAGAGCTTAATATTGAAGAAGGCTGGCTAGTAAAGAGGATTAAAGAGAGAAAACTTAAATATTTTGGCCACATTAAACGTCATGATAATTTAGAGAAGACCGTATTGGAAGGATACATAATGGGAAAAAGAAAAAGAGGAAGACCGAAACGAAGATGGCTGCAAGACATCGTTGATGATCTGGAAATGGATGCAGCAGCAGCAGGCCATCTTGCTCACAACCGAGAGGCCTACAGGAGTGCTGTTTGGGAGGCAAAGTTCCGCAAGGGACATGCAAAGGAATGAATGAATGAACTCTTGTAGTTTATTTTTTATAAGTCTATCTGGATACTTTTTTATCACCCCTTGTACCTTAGATTGTTGATATTTTTTCTCCTTATGTTCAGTCCTGGTAGTTTGTTTGTCTGAAAATGTTCTATGTGTATAGGCTGAATAGACTTGGAGACAGAACACATCCTTACCTGACTCCCCTCTCTATGGCTACATTTGTTGATATCACTGTGCCATATCATACTAATGCTTCCTGTTCCCAGTAGAGATTTGTTATAATTTGAATGTCTTTCTTATCAAGATTGATATCCTCAAGATATTTCATTAGTTTGTCATGTTTCACTCTGTCAGATGATTTAGCATAATCTATAAAATGGGCATATATATCTTCTAAGCTTCCATGTACTTCTCAATCAACTTTCTTATGCAAAAATTTCCTCTCTTGTTCCACTATTCTGTCTGAAACAAAACTGTTTGTTCACTGATTTTTTAAATGATTTTTTTTCTTTTTTCCTTCCAAGGATAATTTTTATGAGAATTTTAGCCACATCACTTCCCCTGGGAACAACTGTGTTAAGAGCACACTTATCTTAACATAGTGTTTGTGAGACAGGGAACATAGATCTGTTTGCTTAAAAACTCTGACCTACCTCTGTAGCCCAGAAACTTGTAGCAATCAACACTAATTGTAATTGTAATTGTTATTTTTGCAAAATGTAATGTCAGGTTGGTGGACGGATGGGGACATGGAGATCTCTGGCGGGGATGAGGGAAGTCTGGTGTGAAACCAATGAATCCAGGACGTGACAAGCCTATGGGTCTTTACAACAATGGCTATCAGAATGATGTAAACAAAACAGAGCCAGTAGACTATAGGTGGCGGGGAATGGATATCGTTGAAGCACTCATCAGATTCCTCATCTCAGAGTCAGAGTGTCTTTGTGGAACTGTCTCAAACCATCTGACATGGAGAAGGGGCTTAAGTACAGCCACCAGAGGCTGGAAAACAAAGTTTTGGCCAGGCCAGCCACACTGTCTTCATGGCAGTCCGAGCAAGACCACAGTCTGCCCTAGCAAGGAAAGGTGCTGAAGTCGGAGTTACCCAGCCAAAAGGCGCATCGCAAAAATCAGGGTAACACGCATTATCGCTAATGAAATGTCTATATCTACAGTTTTCAAACATGGTGCTCGCCCTGTGAAGACTAACCAGGCAGGTGCAGTGCCGGGCCCCCTGCCTCGAAAGGGTCCACCCAATGCTACTGGAGGTCCTCTCAGTTCGTCTTGTGGAGTCAGGAGACATGAGAGTAGAGCTACTGGCCAAAAAATACAACAGAAGAAAATAGCCAAAAAGCAAGAACTTAAAATAATGCAGTGGAATGCTGAGGGTGTCAGCAGTGTTAGAGATGGCTATAGCAAAAAGGTTGAACTAGAGAACATACTTTTTGCAGAGCAGGTAAGTATATGCTGCATACAGGAGACACACCTAACCAAAGATGCCGCCTTTAAAATCAGAGGCTACCAGTGTTTTAGATCAGACCGACAGGACAGAAGAAAAGGAGGAGTACTCACACTTGTTAAGAATAACATCAGCGCATGTCAGGTGGGAGTGTACATGGAAGGAGCCGAATACCAGATGATCCATCTAAAAAGTAGTAATACAGATTTCCACCTCCTTAACTATTACTGTCCTAATGACCGCCCACTTGCTTTAGGAACAATCCCACACAAAGAGAGACTGATGGTCTGTGGTGATTTTAACAGTCATTCCCAGAGCTGGGGCTATGACCACATAGACAAGAGAGGAGAGGAAGTTGAGAGCTGGCAGGATGATAATGGACTTCTCCTGATCAACCAGCCAATGGATGCCCCAACATTTTACTCAAGGGCTTGGCATACAAAATCAACACCAGATCTGGCATTCCACTCTCCAGATCTGAAGTGGAACATTACACGTGAAGTTGGAAAACAACTTGGAGGTAGCGACCATCGACCAGTCTTCCTGACAATAGAAAATGAACTCCTTAACACTAGTAACCCTCTCCCCAGATGGAACTATAAAAAAGCAAACTGGACAATGTACAGACATCGTACAGGTATCCTGGTGGGACAGTTGTCCATAGAAGGTAAGGATATTAACAGCATAGTGAAGGAATTCAATGCTTGTATCCTTCAGGCCGCTCGTGAAACCATTCCCAGAGGAGCTCGCAGGGACTATAAACCATACTGGTCTAGTGAGCTGGAAAAACTCCATGATGACGTGGAAGCAGCTCGAAAGCAAGCAGAAAATAGACCATGCCAAGAACACCACAATAATTACCAACATTCTAAGGCCAAATTTCAGAGAGCAAAGCTGCAAGCCAGACGGGAAAGTTGGAGAGAGAAAACAGAGTCCCTAAACTTTGAAAAGGATGGAAGGAAACTATGGAAACTAATCAAACAGTTAAATGATGAGAGTACTGGAAGAAGTACAAAGATTACACTAATAGAGGATGGGAAAACTCTTACAGGTAAGCAGGTAGCAGATCACTTTGCTCGCATGTTTGCACAGGACTGCAACATTGATATCCATCCAGAGAAGGAGCGTACAGTGCGCATCGAGCCACAGAAAGAGGAGGAACAAGTCAGAAAAGTGGAGGTCATGGATGCACCAATCACACGCAGTGAGTTAGACCTAGCAGTTAGTAAACTGAAACCAAGGAAATCACCAGGACCAGATGGAGTGTCCAATGAAATGATCAAGAACCTGGGAATGGCAGCAATGGGAAAGCTGTTGGATATTTTCAATATGTGCTGGAGCACAGGTAAGTTACCTCAAATCTGGAAGGAAGCAAGCATGGTACCACTGCTAAAACCAGGGAAAAACAGTGATACTGCCTCCAGCTACAGGCCAATCAGTCTCACTAGCTGCCTATGCAAAACGATGGAACGCATCATTGACCTGAGGCTAAAATGGTACCTAGAAAGTGAAAACCTTCTCGTTCCACAACAAGCAGGATTTAGGCAGTACTACAGTACGGAAGATCAAGTGACCTATCTCTCTCAAGAGATTGAGGATGCATTCCAAGAGAAAAACCTTGTACTAGCAGCGTGGATAGACCTGAAGAAAGCCTTTGATAAAGTATGGAAAAAAGGTCTGTTGTGGAAACTAAGAAACTGCAATGTGAATGGAAGACTGTACAACTGGATAAAGTCCTATTTACACAATAGAAGAGCTAGAGTAGTAATGGATGGACACAAAAGCCAGAAAGTACTTCTGCGACACGGTGTACCACAAGGAGGAGTCCTTTCGCCTACACTATTCCTTGTATTCATTAATGACCTGGTCAAGGAACTTCCCTATGGAATCAAAGCAGCACTGTATGCAGATGATCTGGTCATGTGGTGTACAGATGAATATGCGACAGTTGCTACACAGAGACTCCAAAGAGCAGCAGACATCTTGACATCATGGACAAACAAATGGTGTGTAAGTATCAACACAGAGAAATCAAGTACCACTCTGTTCACCCTCTCATCTAAACAGAAAGCAGGTAAGATCTTTGTAAATGAAATACCCTTAAGGATGGACAACCAACCCACTTACTTAGGAGTGACTCTTGACTCAAAACTGACTTGGAAGCAACACATCAACAGTGCAGAAGCAAAAGCCAGAAGAAAACTAGCCATATTAAGAAAATTGAGTGGGACTACATGGGGAGCTAGTGAAAGAATCCTCAAGAATGTATATCAGCAAAGTATTCTACCACATTTAGAATATGGCTCAACATCTTGGTGCACAGCATCAAACACTACGCTGCATAATCTAGACAAGGTTCAAAATCAGTCACTACGGATTATCACAGGTGCCATGAGGTCCACACCAATAGTAGAAATGCAGAAAATAGTTGGTGTTCAAGCGCTAAAGGAACGTAGAGACACAAAGGTCATGACCATGGGAGAAAAATTCCGTAGCTCTGTAAGCCATCCCCTGAAGGAGAGATTCAATAACTTGGCATTAGGACGGCTTAAAAGAAGCAGCTTCATTCATCAGGCCAAGCGTATGCGTAAGCTGATACCTGACCTTCCAACTGTAGTCACTCCATTATCATCTGTACCAGAGCATACACCATGGAAAGAAGCAGATTATACACAAATAACTATTCAGACTGAAGTGAAAGGTGTGCAGAATGGTGAGATGCAGAGCAGTCTTGTAAGATCAACAGCCACACTTAGTGTTCTAGATGACAAATATCCATGTGACACCTGGATACGTGTGTATACAGATGGATCTGCACATAATGCCATAAAGAATGGTGGGGCAGGAGCATATATTGAATATCCAAACAACACCATTGACAAGATTTCCATACCCACTGGTAAATACTGCAACAACTTTGATGCAGAAGTTAGGGCAATTATTGCTGCAGTTGAAAAACTATCAGACTCCAGAATTGATACATGTCCTGTAGTAATTCTCACAGATGCAAGATCAGTACTGGAGGCTCTTCAGTGCAACAAACTACCAGACCTTAAGGATGCCTTGTCAAAAATTGGCTTACAACATGGAGTCACTTTGCAATGGATTCCCTCCCACTGTGGGATACCAGGCAATGAGAAAGCTGACCATCTGGCCAAAGAGGGCACTGAAATGGAGCAACCAGACATACCAGTCACCTATAATCAGAAGAAAAGCATGATAAAAACCTACAGGAAGCCACAAACACCACCACATGATGACTATCACATGCTAAACAGAAAGGAACAAGTCACCATCTTCCGTCTCCGAACAGGACACAGCCGACTCCGAAGTCATATGTATACAAAGTTTAAGGTTGGTACTACTAATCTATGTACATGTGCCCAGGTGCCCCAAACCGTGGAACATATCCTCCAGAACTGCATCAACTACGAGACACTGAGAAATAATTACTGGCCCAGTGAAACCACTAAAGAAGATAAGCTCTACGGTTCCATACATGAGTTACAAAAAACAGTGAAATTTATCCAAGAGACAGGACTGCAGATATAGACAGACAGTGCGAACGAAGAAGAAGAAGAAGCCACATCACTCATCACATCACTCATCACATAACTCATCACATCACTCATCATATCACTCATCACATCACTCATCACATCACTCATCAGATTTCTGAGATTGAGCAGCTTGTGGGGGATAACCAAAGCATTCAGTGAGTTATGACTCTCACAACATCAGCGGATCACAGAATATACAATGATCAGCCTAAAGTGACCATCTTTATAAACCTTATTATTTCCAGACATAAAATGGAAGACAGTGTTCATAGGCCAAATTAAAATTTGTACTAAATCTGGACTTAGTTTATAAGAGTCATTTTGGGGCAAACTCTGAACAGCTGGTGTCATGAGCTAACTCTGACCAGCTGGTGTCATGGGCTAACTCTGAGAAGATGGTGTCATGGGCTAACTCTGACCAGCTGGTGTCATGGGCTAACTCTGACTAGCTGGTGTCATGGGCTAACTCTGAGAAGATGGTGTCATGAGCTAACTCTGACCAGCTGGTGTCATGGGCTAACTCTGACCAGCTGGTGTCATGGGCTAACTCTGAGAAGATGGTGTCATGAGCTAACTCTGACCAGCTGGTGTCATGGGCTAACTCTGAGAAGATGGTATCATGGGCTAACTCTGACCAGCTGGTGTCATGGGCTAACTCTGACTAGCTGGTGTCATGGGCTAACTCTGACTAGCTGGTGTCATGGGCTAACTCTGAGCAGCTGGTGTCATGGGCTAACTCTGACTAGCTGGTGTCATGGGCTAACTCTGAGCAGATTGTGTCATGGGCTAACTCTGAGCAGGTGGTGTCATGGGCCAACTCTGACCAGCTGGTGTCATGGGCCAACTCTGACCAGCTGGTGTCATGGGCTAACTCTGACCAGCTGGTGTCATGGGCTAACTCTGACCAGCTGGTGTCATGGGCTAACTCTGACCAGCTGGTGTCATGGGCTAACTCTGACCAGCTGGTGTCATGGGCTAACTCTGACCAGCTGGTGTCATGGGCTAACTCTGACCAGCTGGATTCATGGCTTTTCTTAACCAGATGGTTGCTTCCCATGTATCTAGTAGTATGTTTTAATCTCAGTGTGTCTCTTTTGATTAGGTATTACCTGTAGCAGTTAATTCCATTGCAGTTGTGTTTAAGTGGTGGGGGTCTGTATTTCCACTGCCTGTCTCTATCTTTTGGTGGAATTATTTCATTTATTGGAACTTCACTTAAACAAGCAAAACATCTGCTCTCTGTTCTCCCCATGATTCCAAATCCACTGCAATAAGTAAAATGTATGGTCTTATGAAAGTGACAAGCAGCAAGTAAAATGTATGTTCTTATGAAAGTGACAAGCAGCAGTAAAACTTTCCCCCGACATATAGGAAAGTAACAACTTAGTAATAAAGAGAAGGTAAAATTTGTAATATTATGTAGAAAAATGACATGTAAAACTTTCCCCAAACAGATAGGAAAGAAAATAATAACAAGCCCATGCAGATGCAAACTCTCTGACTGGTTACTTAACCAAGATGTAATCATCAGTGGTTATTTAACCAAGATGTAATTATTATCATCAACATTACTGTTGTCAGTATGGCCTACACCATCTCCCCAAAGAAGTTTGGATACAGTGGATCTCCAGCATGTCCTATCTCCTATTCTGTAACACACTAATAAATAGTGTATAAGGATATAAAACTAAGTACATAACTACACATGAAGCCACTACAGTAAAGATGTGATATCAAAATGTTAAATTTTTTTTTTTAAGTAGGAACGGCTTTATTAATTAATGAGCACACGGTTGTGACATTTTGGTATGCACCTTAATCATATGAAAGCATCTCTCTCTCTCTCTCTGAACCTTAAGTGCCCAGGGCACATAGGGCTTCCGCAAGGGTTTTACACAAATGCCTGTCCTTTGCCTTTTTTTCTACTCTTGCCCAGGTGAGCCCTCTATTGCTCAACATCCTCTCTGTTGTTCTTCTCCATGTCTCTTTTGGTCTACCCTTACTTCTTTTCCCCTGTGGTGTCCATCTTAGTGCTATTTTTGGTAGTGAGTTATCAGTCATTCGGAGCACATGTCCCAGTCATTGCCAGCGTCTTTCCTCAGTAATTGCTGTCAGTGGCTTCATCTGCATCTCTGCCAACAAGATGTTATTTCTTATGGTGTTTGGCCAAAACATTTTTCTAATTCTTCGTAAACATTTAGTCTGGAAAGAATTCAACTTGTTTTCTATGGTTTTGGTGATTTTCCAGCATTCACTTCCATAGAGTAGTACACTTAGAACATTACTCTTAAATATTCTGATTTTCGTATTTATGCTTAGTTTTTTTAGATTTCCATATAGTCTGCAGCACTGCAAAAGCCTGGTTTGCTCTAGTAAGTCTGCTGTTGATGTCCTCTGTGCTGTCTCCATTTTCTACTACTTTACTGCCAAGGTATACAAATTCATTGACTTCCTCCACTAACTTGCTATCTACTCTCAGTACATTTCTGTTGTTCACATTTTGCTTCATTAACTTTGTCTTTCCTATGCTGATCTTTAGTCCTATGTTGTTTGCATTCTGAGTTAGCTTGTTTATTTTATCTTGCATTTCTTTGTGGCTGCTTGATAGTAGACAAATGTCATCTGCAAAGTCAAGGTCCTCCAGCACTGTGTCAAGGGTCCATTGTAATCCTCTGCGTTTGTCTGATGTTGCCTCCTTCATTAACCAGTCCGTTGCCAAGATAAATAATGTTGATGATAGTACACATCTCTGCTTCACTCCTGTTTGTACCCTAAAGCTGCTGGAGGTATGTTCTCCACAGATCACTTTGCACTGAAAACCCTCGTATAGGGCTTTGATTACATGCACTATCTTATGGGGGAGGCCATGCCATCTTAGGATTTTCCACAGTGCATCTCTGTTGACACTGTCAAAGGCTTTCTCAAAATCTGTAAACAATGCATATGTTGTGCTATGCCACTCATTTGCCTGTTCTAATATTTGTCTAAGTACAAATATGTGGTCTATGCATGATCTTCCTTTCCTAAATCCTGCCTGCTCTTTTCGAAGTTTTCCCTCAAGTGCAGGTACAATTCTGTTGATGATTATTCTGCAAAATACTTTACTGGTGAGTGGCAGTAGGGTAATGCCTCTCCAGTTCCCGCAATCTCTGAGGTCACCCTTCTTTGGTATTTTTACTATAAGGCCAGTTTTCCACTCCTCTGGAGCTTTTTCTAGATCCCAAATTTGTTGTAATATCTGGCAAAGTTGTTTTGGTGTTTCTGTTTCATCTGCTTTCAACATCTCAGAAGTCACTTCATCTTCACCTGGTGCCCTGTCTAATTTTAGCTTCCTTATTGCCTCCTTTACTTCACTTATTGTTATTGGTCCTGTATTGATGTTTAGTTCCGTTTTTGGTTCAGGTATGTCTATTGTTTGTACTGCTTGTGTTCTGTTTAGTAGGGTGTAAAGTGTTCCCTCCATCTTTCAATTTTTTCTCTTTCTCCACTGACCAGTTGTCCCTTTAGTGTTCTTATTGCACTTTCACATCTTGTGCTGAAGTTACCTGTCATCTGCTTTGTGATTTTGTATATGGTTTTCCTTTCATTTGCATATGCTGCTTTCTCTGCTGCTTCTGCTAAGTTGTCATAATATTGACATTTATCGTGATGGCATGATTCCTTCACTTCTTTGTCTTTTTGTGCATAATTACTTAAAACTTGTTCTTTTAGCCTTTGTGATTTGGTGTTCAGTAATTTTTTCTTGATTTCTTTTCTTTGCTCTATCTTTTCCCATGTGGTCTTGCTTATCCATTCCTCTTTTCTCCGTTTCTGATATCCCAGCACCTCTTTTGCTGTTTCCTATAGCGTTTTATTGAACTCTAGTATGGACATTTCTGGTTCGTCTTGTAAGACACTGAAGCTGTTCTTAAGTACTATTGAGAATTCGCTCCTTGTTTGCTGGTCTTTCAGTTTTCCTGTATCAAAATGCATCTTTCTGTGTTCTCCAATTTTGGCTTTCCTTAATTTTAGTTTTATTTTTGCTACCAGAAGGTTGTGATCACTTCCTACATCTGCTCCTTTCCTTGCTCGCACATCTTGTAGTGACCATTTCCACTTGTTATTTATTAGTATATGATCGATTTGGTTTTCTGTGGTTTTATCTTGGGACCTCTAAGTCACTTTATGGATGTTTTTATGCTGGAAAATTGTCCCTCCGATGGTCATCATGTTTTCTTCACAGAAACTGCACAGTTTTTCTCCATTTTCATTTATTTCTCCGATTCCTTCTTTTCCCATGATTCTTCTTCTTTCTTTATGTCCCTCACCTACTTTTGCATTGAAGTTGCCCAAGATGAGTAGCATATCATGCTTGGGTATTGTTTCTACTGTGGCTTGGAGGCTGTTATAAAAATCTTCTTTTAATTCCTCTTCAGCTGCTTCTGTTGGTGCATAACAAACTATAATAGACAGCTTTGTGAATCTTGAGTTGAAGCGTGCATATAATAATCTCTCATTTATAGGGGTCCATTTCAGCAATGCTCTTGATGCTTCTTTTGTTATAATCAATGCTACTCCTCCTTCATGATGATCTTCTTTACCTGACCATATTATTGTATCTTCCGTGTGCTGTGTTGTTAATTTCCTTCTGCCTTGTCCTGTCCATCTTGCTTCTTGTATTCCTAGTATGTCTAGTTTGTATCTGTGCATTTCCTTGATGGTTTGTGCTAGTTTCCAGTCTGGTTAAGTGTTCTTACATTCCAGCTGCCTATTTGCATCTTGTGTTTAGGTTCCAGGAGGTCTGCAGTCGGGCTGGGGACTTCCAGTGGCTGGCTTTCATCCACAACCTTCATGGGCTCAGTTTCCTGATAAGCATTTCTCCTTCCACCTGCATTTGTTTTTTCCCTTGCTTCCATTTCTGTAGCAGTCTGATAGTTTTTTTACCAGATAGGGTTGCTGGCCCTATGCCGAACCCTCCTTAGTCGCCTTTTACGATCATGCGTGGTAGGGTACAGTGGTCCTATTCTTTGCAGATCCCGGGTACCATACCGGGGGATATGAAAGCATACAGGACAAAAAAAAAATAGGGAAAGAAGATAAAATACAAGTTCACATAAAATACAAGTTCACATAAAATACAAGTTCACATAAAATACAAGCTCACATAAAATACAAGTTCACATAAAATATAAGTTAACATAAAATACAAGCTCACATAAAATACAAGTTCACATAAAATATAAGTTAACATAAAATACAAGCTCACATAAAATACAAGTTCACATAAAATATAAGTTAACATAAAATACAAGCTCACATAAAATACAAGTTCACATAAAATATAAGTTAACATAAAATACAAGCTCACATAAAATACAAGTTCACATAAAAGCTGTACAACAAACAGGGATGGAAAAAAAAGAATACACCTGAACCTCCTCATTGCATTAGATTACAAACTCTCTACCCCAACCATATTCACCCATTCCACCTGCCCTTCTCTTGGCTAGATTCCACTGTATCGCTCTCTCTCCTTTCCCTGGTACTCACCCCCTCTTTACTACAAACCTCTCGCACATTTCAAGTCTTCATTTAAACATTCTCAACACTCTACCTCACCCACTCCTGGATCCAGCTTCTTACAAGTCACAGCCAAGTGCTCCATTTATTTTATTTTTTTCCATTCCTATTTGTTGTGTAGCATTCATTCATTCATTTGCATGTCCCTTGCTGAACTTTGCCTACCTAACAGCACTCCTGTAGGCCTCTCACTTGTGAGCAAGATGCCCTGCTGCTGATGCATCCATTTGCAGATCATCAACGATGTCTTGCAGCCACCTTCGCCTTGGTCTTCTTCTCTTCCTTTTTCCCATTATGTATCCTTCCAATACTGTCTTCTCTAGATTATCATGACGTTTAATGTGTCCAAAATATTTAAGTTTTCTCTCTTTAATCCTCTTTAATAGCCAGCCTTCTTCAATACTAAGTTCTTGTAGTATGGATATATTTGTTGTTTCTTGTGCCAACGATATTTGAAGAACTCTTCTGTAGCATTTACATTCAAAGGCATTTATGTGTTTCTCAGCTGTTTTGTTAAGTGTCCAGGTCTCATAGGCATATGTTGCGATGGGAAAGATGCATACCCTTAAAAATCTTATTTTTGTAGTTCTGTCTGTTCCTCTCCACAGATTCTTTAGTTGTTTTACTTTCTGAAGAGTAATAGATGTCCTCCTTTTAATTTCCCTCATCGTATCTCCATTATTAGTTAGTAGTGATCCAAGATATTCAAAACTCTCCACTTCTTCCAGTTTTTCCTCATTGATACATATTTCAGCTGCCTTGTTTGTTTTCTCACTTGTCATCAATTTAGTTTTCTTCACTTAAGATAGAGGTTTTTCTCATCGCTGTTCTTACAGACTGACATAATTAGTTTTTCCATTCCTTTTTGTATTGTGGACAATAATACTGTGTCGTCAGCATATCTAATCTCTGATATTTCATAACCTCCAATTGTTATGGCATCATAATATTCTTTGTCTACATCTTCTCTAACATTCCTCATTATATTTTCAGTATACAAATTAAATAAGTAAGGCGACAATATGCACCCCCTGACGGACCCCTCGTTTTATGTCAAACCAAGTTGTTGTTTCACCATTTATTCTTACTGTTGCCTGTTGGTCTAGATACAGCAGTCTTGTTAATTGTATCAAATGTGTTGGAAATCCCATTTTTTTCCATTATTTCCCAAAGTTTCTGGTGTTGTACACAATCAAATGCCTTTGATTAGTCTATAAATGATAAATATATATCTCTCTCTCTCTAAACCTTAAGTGCCCAGGGCACATGGGGTTTCTGCAAGGGTTTTCCACAAATGCCTGTCCTTCGCCTTTTTTTCTGCTCTTGCCCAGGTGAGCCCTCTATTGCTCAACATCCTCTCTATTGTTCTTCTTCATGTCTCTTTTGGTCTACCTTTACTTCTGTTCCCCTGTGGTGTCCATCTTAGTGCTGTTTTTGGTAGTGAATTATCAGTCATTTGGAGCACATGTCCCAACCATTGCCAGCGTCTTTCCTCAATAATTGCTGTCAGTGGCTTCATCTGCATCTCTGCCAACAAGATGTTATTTCTTATGGTGTTTGGCCAAAATATTTTTCTAATTCTTCATAAACATTTAGTTTGGAAAGAAGTCAACTTGTTTTCTATGGTTTTGGTGATTTTAGCATTTCTCCTTCCACCTGCATTTGTTTTTTCCCTTGCTTCTGTTTCTGTAGCAGTATGATAGTTTTTTTTAACCAGATAGGGTTATTGGCCCTGTGCTGAACCCTCCTTAGTCGCCATTTACTATCATGCATGGTAGGGTATAGGATAAATATAGATTCACATTAAACTCTCTGCATTTCTCTATTATTAATCTTAGATTGAATATATGATCTCTTGATCCTCTTCCTTGCCTGAAACCAGCTTGGACCATATTGACTTCTTCTTCTATTTTCTT
This sequence comes from Achatina immaculata, assembly GCA_009760885.1. Taxonomy (NCBI): domain Eukaryota; kingdom Metazoa; phylum Mollusca; class Gastropoda; order Stylommatophora; family Achatinidae; genus Lissachatina; species Lissachatina immaculata. The sequence goes on from CM019717.1 coordinate 34,799,866, forward strand.
ATGAAGTCTCCCCATTATGATTTTTAACAGAATTTTACTGGCATGACTAATCAGGGCAACAGTTCTGTAGTTTGTGCATAATTTCAGGTTACCTTTTTTTGTCAGTGGTATGAATATAGTTCTTTTCCATTCTTTTGGCCATATACCTGAATGCCATTCATGTGAGCTTATATTTTATCTTCTTTCCCTATTTCTTTGCCCTGTATGTTTTTGTGTGATGAAGATGCAACCTGAAACATCACAATTTTGTGCTCATTAATTAGTAAAGCTTCATACTTTTTTCTTAAATAGTTTTAACATTTTATCTCCTGTTCTGCCTCTGCTCAAGCCGAGCTGGTTCCAGTCCATCTTCTGGTGTTGCTCATCTTTATCATTCACTTTATCTTTTCTCTGCAATTTTTAAATGAAAATATCCCCCAAAATAAGCATTATATTAATGTTCTCATACACTTGATGTATTCCCATAAATTACTCCCAAATAATGTGTATTTGACAGCCATGCTTTCCCTTAAATTTACTCCCACATTCAGATTCTTATTCCATTAAGATACTGCCAGGTTTACAGTATTACAATAAAATATTCCCACACTCATAGTCTTATATAGAGACATTCTAGATTAATGGTTTTACATGAAAATATTCCCAGTGTGAATTGTTAGTGAATGCTCACATTATGACAGTCTTCTATTAAGATATTTTCACACTGAAAGTTTTATATGAAAATATTCCAAGAGTGAATTGTTAGTGAATATTCACATTGTGACAGTCTTCCATTAAGATATTTTCACACTCGCAGTTTTATATGAAAATAATCCTATAATTACAGTTTTACATGAAAGTATTATCACATTTTGTTTTATGGGCGTGAAGCATGGTCTATGAAAGAGAGAATACAGTGAGAAATTGAGGCCATGGAGATGTGGTTTATAAGAAGGATGTTGAAGGTACCATGGACAGCCAAGGAAACCAATGAAGAAGTCTTAAGAGAGGCCGGAGTTAAAAAGCAAATTATAGCAAACATCAGAGGCAGACAAGTGAGATTTATAGAACATTTCCTGAGAAGAAGAAAATTGAAACACACTGTGGCAACTGGAAAAATTGAAGGAGGAAGAGACAGAGGAAGACAGAGAGAGAAGTTACTAGATGAGCTGTCAGTGTGTGGCTAGGAAGAAAGTCACTGGCGGATCTCATAATCAAGTTTAAAGACAGGGAATTGTGGAGAGAAATGATCACCTACACCACACGGCATGGCACTTAAATTGAATTGAATTATCACATTATTATTCTTTCATGAATGTATTATCACATTATTATTTTTAACTTCAAGGTTTTTTTCACATTTTCTTATACTTTTTTCCACATTATTATTCCTATATTTAGGTATTTCCACATTACTATTCTTATTTGAAGATATTTCACATTATTATTCTTATTTGAAGATATTTCCACATTATTATTCTTCTTACATGAAAGTATTTGTACATTCACATTCAAATCTTCCAATTCCCCACTCGTGTTCACGTGGAATAGGATCAAACTTTCTGCGGCAGCCATGGCATGTGGATACCTGAGAACACAGAAAGTAGAATAAACAAAAACACATAGACACCTGAGAACAAAGAAAGTAGATTAAACAGCCATGGCACATTGACACCTGAGAACCAGAAAGCAGAATAAACAAAAGAACATGGAAACCTGCAAACACAGAAACTGGAATAAACAAAAGCACATGGATAGCTGAGAACACAGAAAGTAGAATAAACAACTATGGCTTGTGGACACCTGAGAGCACAGAAAGTAGAATAAACAACCATGGTACATGGACACCTGAGAACACAGAAAGTAGAATAAACAACTATGGCATGTGGATACATGAAAACACATAAGGTGGAAGAAACAAACATGGCACATGAAATTCTTTATCTGTATCCCTGAAACTCTGATGCACTTAGATTCTTGGGACATATATATGTGAGGAGTGGAAGACAACAGACAGTGAAACAGACATTATGATAAGGTTGAAACAAAACAGATCAAATGGAGTAATGTTACATATAGGCACAGAGAGAGAAAGATAAAAAGACAGATAGGTCTGTACAGGCACATAAATATAGGTATATATACAAATGAACAGATGGTACGCGCAAAGGAATCTATATTATCAAAGAATGCAGTGGGAAGACCCATCTAACATTTTACCCTTTATCACTCATCTTACTTTCTTACCATGCATTTGATTTAGTTCAAGTATACATATTACATCAAGAACATATATGAGAATATAAAATGATACTATTACATTCACAGATATAAGATAATAAACTAAATGACAGACAGACAGATGCTAACCTCCTTCCTAGTAGGCACTTTTCTCCACCACATTCTATTACAATCCTTGCAAGCAAACTGGCGGACTGTGAAAGGACTCTCTAGCACTCCCATAAACTTCTCAGCATCCTCCTGCAGCTTACGGACATACTCCTCATTCTTGGAAAGAAAAAAAATTTTTTTTTCAAAAGCTGAAAATCAGAACTAATATCACTACTGAATGGATGAGTGGTTACTTCATTATTTCCATTCTCTTTAATATCATCCAAATTATCAGAATCATCATTTCCAGATGATCAAAAGTTGAAGTCAGAAACGATGCATCCATGTAGATATGGAAATATCAGTCTATCATCTAATCCTTTCTAAGTATTAGAACTGTTACTACAAGATTTATCTCAGTCTCTCATCTACACCTTTATAAGTTTTAGATTTATCTCAGTCTCTCATCTAGAACTTTGTAAGTTTTAGATTTATCTTAGTTTTTCATCTAGACATTTGTAAGTTTTAGATTTATCTCAGTATCTCATCTAGACTTTTGTAAGTTTTAGATTTATCTCAGTATCACATCTAGACTTTTGTAAGTTTTAGATTTATCTCAGTATCTCATTTAGACTTTTGTAAGTTTTAGATTTATCTCAGTATCTCATCTAGAACTTTGTAAGTTTTAGATTTATCTCAGTTTGCTCTTTTACTTTGTATTTTTCTCTTCTGCTGTAAAATTCATGCCATGCCAGTGAGGCAGATGTTATTTACATGGATGGGTTTGTTGTAAGGCATCAGAAGAGTGTATGCTCAGCAGGCAGAACAATCTAGGAAGCCTGTGGTGTCTTTGCTATGACCACAAGCACCATGACAATGGAGACAGTGATGAAAGGATTCATTTGGCTGGAGTGATAGAACAATGCCTGGGTCTGCATACTAAAGGATTCAATGAGTATGATCCGGAAGGTCAAGGCAGGTTCTCTACACAGGCAGTGGCTTCAAAGATTCTCAAAGTCACCCTCATACATGTCCCTGGTCATGCAGGCACCCAGGGAAATGAGAGAGCTGATAGGTTGTGTGGCTTTACCATCATTGCAGATAAATAACCACTTGATTGAGCTGACAATGTTAATGCACTCAAAGAGATAGGCCAAGTGGAGGACTTCAAGAGCAATGAATCCATATTGCTGCTTAGACTGAGAGAGCTGGGGTATACAAACTGACACAGCCAGGAATGAAAGATATCCTGAATGCACAAGAGGACTTGTCAACCAACACAAGACGGGCACTATCAGGACATGACACTGATGGATGTGCTGAGGAGGGGATCTGAATGCCTGTGGATTTGTCCAGATTGCATTGATGATAATCCAGATCATAAATCATAAACTATCATTGTCTGTATGTTTCACTGAATATTTTATATTTCAATTGCTTTGCTTTTTTATGAGTCATCAGACTGTTGTTTGCTCATCTGTCTTATCTCTGCTTTGTTTTTGAATTCTTTCCACTTTATACAGAGTATTTTCCTTAGGCATTTGTTTTCAAGAGTCTAATTTCTTGTTTATTTCTTTAGTTATTTTCCAGCTTTCGCATGCAGATATTACATTTACAGAGGTACTTCCTCTGATGTTCTGAAGGAGTTGTGTTGTTGTTCCACTCTCTACAGTAGAGAGTTTCCTGCATGCATTTGAACTGAATAATCTTAACTTTGTTTCTGTGCTTACAACATTTGAATGCCATACGTTCTCAAGATTGTTGAAGGTCAATGCTACTTTTACAATTATAATTCTAATTTCCTTTCTGGTGTCACCATCCTGGTCTATGTAGCTGCTGAGGTATGCAAATTAGTTTACTTCTTCAACAGCTGTTTCTTCTACATATATTTTTTCCTAATGATTAGTGAGAAGTTTCATTATTTTGCTAGTAGGTGAAGACAGGGTATCTGTTCTTTCTTGTATCGATTTCACATCGTCACTGATAAGTTATGTTATTTGCAAAATCAAGATCTTCTAGTTGGGTCCCATGTACCCAATCAATGCCCATTTTACCTGTTCAGCATTTTTTCATTATCTAGACCAATTCATTCATTCATTTGCATGTACCCAGCTGAACTTTGCTTACCTAACAGCACTCCTGTAGGCCTCTCACTTGTGAGCAAGATGCCCTGCTGCTGATGCATCTATTTTGCAGATTATCAACAATGTCTTGCAGCCATCTTCACCTTGGTCTTCCTCTCTTTCTTTTTTCCATTATGTACCCTTCCAAAACTGTCTTCTCTAGATTATCATGACGTTTAATGTGTCCAAAATATATAAGTTTTTCTCTCTTTAATCCTCTTTACTAGCCAGCCTTCTTCAATATTAAGTTCTTGTAGTATATGGATATATTTGTTATTTTTTATGTCCATGATATCTGGAGAACTCTTCTGTAGCATTTACATTCAAAGGCATATATGTGTTTCTCAGCTGTTTCGTTAAGTGTCCAGGTCTCATAGGCATATGTTGCGATGGGAAAGATGCATGCCCTTAAAAATTTTATTTTTGTAGATCTGTCAGTTCCTCTCCATAGATTTTTTTGTTGTTTTACTTTCTGAAGAGTAATAGATGTCCTCCTTTTAATTTCCCTCATTGTATCTCCATTATTAGTTAGTAGTGATCCAAGATATTCAAAACTCTCCACTTCTTCCAATTTTTCCTCATTGATACATATTTCAGCTGCCTTGTTTGTTTTGTCAGTTGTCATCAATTTAGTTTTCTTCACATTAAGATGACCAATAGATTAAGATCTAGACCAATATAAATCACAAATACTAGATATAGCTGAAGACTTCCTGCTAACAGCAGGATTCATGAGGGTAACCCAGCTTCCTGTTTAGAAAGCTGAGCATATAAAACAGAAAGCAGAAGAAGACATGGCTTTGTCCTAGCCAAGAAGAAGGAACTACGAATCTGCTGTGATTTTTGTCTTGGCGGTCAACATCCACTAACTTATAAAGTATCTATATTGTTAAACTTTATCTCATTGATTATCTGTTCTGTACTTTGTTCTTCAAACACAATTCGGACTTTGAGACAAGCAATAATGGAGAATACATCTGAGCTATACTTTAATTGATGGCTCTAACTCAGCTAGTCAGAAAGATAGTCTCCCTTCTCCAGGGTTACTAGATCTTGATGTTTCCTGCTGGCCTCAGTCTGCTCGTGTGATGATCAAGGTGGTTATTGTCTCATATTATGATGAAGTTGATTATTGATCATATATTGATCAAAGAAAAAGGGGATGGACATATATCGGTCACGTGATGAGAAGAAACAATCAGAGAATTCCAAAGCAAGCTATCAAGTGGAACACAACAGGCCAAAAGAAAAAGAGGTTGACCACGTGAAACTCTAAAGAGGACATTATTAAGAGAGGCTTCAAATCAGTAACTACAAATTATCACAGGTGCCATGAGGTCCACACCAATAGTAAAAATGTAGAAAATAGTTGGTGTTCAAGCGCTAAAGGACCGTAGAGACACAAAGGTCATGACCATGGGAGAGAAATTCCTTAGCTCTGTAAGCCATCCCCTGAAGGAGAGATTCAATAACTTGGCATTAAGACGGCTTAAAAGAAACAGCTTCATTCACCAGGCCAAGCGTATGCGTAAGCTGATACCTGACCTTCCAACTGTAGTCACTCCATTATCATCTGTACCAGAGCATACACCATGGAAAAAAGCAGATTATACACACATAACTATTCAGACTGAAGTGAAAGGTGTGCAGAATGATCAGATGCAAAGCAGCCTTGTAAGATCAACAGCCACACTTAATGTGCTAGATGACAAATATCCATGTGACACCTGGATACGTGTGTATGCAGACAGATCTGCACATAATGCCATAAAGAATGGAGGGGCAGGAGCACATATTGAATATCCAAACAACACCACTGACAAGATTTCCATACCCACTGGAAAATACTGTAACAACTTTGATGCAGAAGTTAGGGCAATTATTGCAGCAGTTGAAAAACTATCAGACTCCAGAATTGATAAATGTCCTGTAGTAATTCTCACAGATGCAAGATCAGTGCTGGAAGCTCTTCAGTCCAACAAACTACCAGATCTTAAGGATGCCTTGTCAAAAACTGGCTTACAACACAGAGTCACCTTGCAGTGGATTCCCTCCCATTGTGGGATACCAGGCAATGAGAAAGCCGACAGTCTGGCCAAAGAGGGCACTGAAATGGAGCAACCAGATATACCAATCACCTATAATCAGAAGAAAAGCATGATAAAAACCTACAGGAAGCCACAAACACCACCACATGATGACTATCACATGCTAAACAGAAAGGAACAAGTCACCATCTTCCGTCTCCAAACAGGACACACCCGACTCCGAAGTCATATGTATACAAAGTTTAAGGTTGGTACTACTAATCTATGTACATGTGCCCAGGTGCCCCAAACTGTGGAACATATCCTCCAGAACTGCACCAACTATGAAACACTGAGAAATAATTACTGGCCCAGTGAAACCACTAAAGAAGATAAGCTCTACGGTTCCATACATGAATTACAAAAAACAGTGAAATTTATCCAAGAGACAGGACTGCAGGTATAGACAGACAATGTGAACGAAGAAGAAGAAGAAGAAGATTAAGAGAGGCCAAATTAATAGACATAAAATCCCTTGATAAAGCTGAAAAGCTTGTCAAAAACAAGAAAACTTTGCAAACTACCATGTGAGCCCTATGTAACGTTTAACGGCATGGGAAGGATGTAAGGTACTGATCAAGTTGATTGCTGTCTATCTGATCATCAAGTTAATTATTGCATCATGTGGTAAGTATGCTGACTATTTCATCATGTGAAAATCAAGTTGATTATTGTCTGTGTAAGTTTACTGGCCCAAGAAAAATCTTTATGTAGTCCTTTCCTTACACATGTTTGAGAGAATATTAAACAGGATTTTAAAATTTTAAAAAGCGTGTACTTTTCAAGTTGTTGAGGTAATGTAATAAACAGAGGAAATCGATTCTTGGTGCAGGAGTTAGCAGCCTATATAGCAGTATGCTCTTGGCTAGGGGGTTATAACCAGGATTGGTATTTAGGAAATAATTAATAGAGTGAGTACCCTTGTCTGAAAGGTAGTTTGATTGAGACCATTGAGCAGGGGTCTTGTGATAAGCGTGCAGCATGGAGAAAACTGAGTGGATAGGGATAGTATAAATAGCACTCACGATTAGTCTAAAGGGAGCCTTACTTGTTTGTGTTGTAGGAAGAACCTTACTAGTTTGATGTAGATGGAGTCTCAGTTTGGAAGAGTTTCTTTTGTTAGTGGCAGGTTTTAGGTAGTTTGAGATGGAAGAATTAGGTTTTCTTGTGATGGCTGAGGTTTTTGGTGGAACGTTGTAAGTATGGTTTAATTTGTATAAGGACATTTGTAAGGTTTTCGCCCATATGGCGTAGAGTTTGCTCACGCCGGGCATTGTCATTGTAATTTCTGTTTAGCCTGATGGCTACGTTTCCATCCTCATGAGTTCACCCCTCATTTTTGCCATTAATAAACGTGTGTTGTCTGAATTTATATAAACTACACCATTGGCTTTGTTGGGATTCTCATTGTTTGATAAGTTCTGTTATGTTGTAAGACTGCCAAGTTCAGTTAAGATGTTGTATCAGTATTATTCTGTGGAGATGGAAGCCTGGGAGTCTTGTTGGATTTTCTCAGTGTGTAACATAGAAAATTAGGTTGTTCTATAACACCAACAACAATAAGAAATTTCTAAGATGAAAACTGTACTCCACAAGAAGATTTAATCAGCCCAGTAGAAAACCATTTTAGTTGGTGCTGAGATTATTATTTAAGTGGCGCCAATACTATTATAGTGGTGCCTTAGAAGATAAACTGTAAATTCTATTACACCTAGACTAAACAACCAGAACATAGACTTCAAAGTTTACTGATAAGGTAGACAGAATGAATGAATGAATGAATGAATAATCTTTATTTTTCAAGGGTAAAGAATTGGGCACGCAGGCCCGTCTTACATTCTGCCCTTCATCACTCCATCTTTCATTCTTCCCACACACTTGATTTAGTAAAAAAATACAAATTAAATTAGGAAAAACATATCAAAAGAGTGTAAGATTTAACTATTACATTCAAGGTGAAAGAGAAGAAGTCATTAACCTAATAAAATAGCACTCACGCACACATACACACGCAGACATATACATAAATAAAAATACATTGTAAATCATCTTCTAACATATGTTTTTTTAAACAAACATTAAAATAATTTCTAATAATATCTAACAAGTTGCTTTTCTAACTATGTCATTGAAGTACTTGATGGTTTACGAGCCATGTGTTGAGAGAGTGCTGGCTATTTTATGGAGGCATATAATTACAAGCAAGTAAATAATGAAACAGGATGAAGTATTACCAATGGATTTTAAATTGTAGGGGAGGGTGTTCCAGAGCTGTACTGCAGAGTATGCAAGGCTTTTCTTGTAAAGATCAATCCTGGGTTTAGGAAGAAGACAGTTTTTTAAACGCTGGCTATGTTTAGTGTTATACGTAAACAGTGACCACAAGTAAGGCGGAGCATTGTGCGACAGAATTCTTTGAACAAACTTAACTTTGTTAAAAATGATTCTATTTTTGAGGGGTAGAATTTTGAGTTGTTTGTGTTGATCTACAGTCTGTACTGGGTGTTTGTCACAAATAAGATTTAATGCTCGCTTGTGAAGTGAGTGGAGCCTTTTTGTGTTTGAGACTGAGCATCCATCCCAGATTGTGGAACAGTAATCTAAGTGTGTTTTATGTGTGATATGTAGTATATTTTTCTTGTGTCTTTGTCGATAAAGTGTTTAATTTTGGCTAATTGGTAAACTTTCTGTGCAATCAAATTTGTTAGGTTATGTACGTGAGAATTCCAAGTTAAATGCTGATCAGTGATGAGTCCTAGGGTTTTATGTTCATGAACATTTTCTATTGCCTTAGTCCCAGCACAAAGCTGTAGTGAAGTTTTAGTTGCATTTGCAGTTTCTGTCTTGTAGTGATGAGCATGGATTTTGTTTTGTTGGTGTTTATCAACATACCATTTTTATTACTCCATTTAATCAAACTGTTTATATCATTTTGGAGCGTTGTCTGTAGTTTATTGATGTCATATTCACTATTGTAAACAGTACAGTCGTCAGCGAAAAGATCACATGAAGAGTGCTTTAAATGTAGTGGTAGGTCGTTAATATAGAGAGCAAAGAGAAGAGGACCAAGAATGGAGCCTTGAGGAATACCAGTATCAACCACAGATAAGCCAGATATTTTGTTTCTAAAGCAAACTACTTGTTTTCTACCTGAGAGAAAAGATGTAATACATTTTGTTAGGTCAGGGTGTAATCTATAGCCTTCCAGCTTTTTTGCAAGAATTTCATGATCAATCATATCGAAGGCTTTCTTAAAATCAACAAAGACAGCACCACACAATTTGTCATCATTTATATTAGAAAGCCAGCTTTCTGTCATTTTAGTTAATGCTGTGTGGCAGGAGTAATTTGGTCTAAAACCTGACTGACTGTCTATTAGTAGATTGTTTTCTTGCATGTGGAGCAGAGTTAACTTTTGTATATGTTTTTCAAGAGGTTTTGATAGTGATGACAGAATGGATATGGGTCTATAGTTTGAGAGGTCACTAGTCTGTCCAGATTTAAAAAGAGGAAAAACTTTGGCGAGTTTAAAAGCGTCAGGGAAATATTTTTTGTCAATACACAAGTTGTATAAGTATGTTAGTGTGTCTGTGATAACTGGTGCAGCGTAGCGTAGTATCTTGTTACTAATGTCATCACATCCTGCTGAGTTAGTGTTCTTTAAGGACCGGATGTAGTTATAAACCTCACCGACTGTGAGGAAAGGAATATTAGTTTGTTTTAGCTTTACACATTTACTGTCGCTGAAAGTTTTCAACACGCTCAGGTCGCAATTAGGGGTTGGTAATGAAGATTTTAGAATATTAATTTCTTCCCTAAAATGTTCACTGAAGTTAGTGCAAGTATGTTCACCATTAAGTGTTTGTGGGTCAGTTTGCTTCCTTTTATTTACAAGAGTATTAATCACTTTCCAGATTGATTTACTATCAGTTTTGTCTTTCACTAAATTTCTGAAGTAATTTTTCTTTTCCTGCCTAATTAAATACTGCACCTTATTCCTAAGTGAACGATAGATACTGAAATTTCTATTTTTGTGAGCTTCATCCCGTTTCCTCATCAGTTGCAATATATCAGGAGTTATCCACGGGGATTTTGTTACGTGTTTTACTCTCATTTCTTTGATGGGGACATGCTTGTCAAAAATATTTTGAAATATCTTGATCCAGTATTCGATAGCCTCATCTGGATTTGTTAACTGGAAAACGTACATAAGAGGTGAAGCTTTTAGATCAGTTAAAAATAATTCCAAGTTAAAGTTTTTAAAGTTTCTATATTTGATGCTGGTATGTTTGTGTTTCGGAGGTGTATGGTGCAGTTTTACAAAGTGAGGGAGGGAGTGAGTAAGGTGAGAAAAAAAAGAATAGAAAGTATACTGATCACAATTCCAAGATATGTTTGGAACAATCTCAGACAAAAGAGAAATTTAAATTCTCTAATATTATAAATTGTTTTACAAACAATTTCTTGCCTGATTCAGACGCTCTCTCACAGCATCCGGATCCCCTTGATGTCACATGTGGAAAAAGGAAATTGCCAAATGAGTTGTAGTACATAGTGATTTGATGTTTAATGTTTACAACTGAGTTGTCATACATGATAATCATATGACTAAACTGAAGATTTTAACAGCTGGGTTTGTCCTACACTGAGAATGGGAGCACATCTTATAATTTTTCATTAAAATCAATTTCTTCTCAAAAATAATTCATCATCTCATTCATTTTTTGTAGGAGCTGTCTTTTTCACCCTGGGAACGGTTTTCAAAGACTTCGATGGCAGATGTCTGTGAAAACTCTCAACACCAAATTTATTCAGTAGACCTCAAATGGCTGATTTTACCAAAGTAACATAAAAATCAAAGGTAAAAAAGGTAAAATTCCCATTTCCACTCCATTAAGGCACATAGGAGATACTGTGTTATGCCTGTATTTTGCTTTGATTTAAAGTACTCACTTTCTACTATCTAATTAGTAATCTTATGACATATCGTACCTAACATAATGAATGCTGCTGCATCCTGTAAACTTCCCTTTTCATCAATCAGCTCGGCAGCAATACTTTCGTTCAAACGACCTTCAAACAATCTGCACAGTTGGCTTACCTGTAACGGAATGTGATAGTAAAAGGGCTTAAATGATCACATACATTTGATGCACAAAATGTGATATGACATTTCTTGCAAGACAAAAGAGTTGGGAACAGAATGTCTTCTTCTTCTTCTTTGTTCACATTGTCTGTCTATACCTGCAGTCCTGTCTCTTGGATAAATTTCACTGTTTTTTGTAATTCATGTATGGAACCGTAGAGCTTATCTTCTTTAGTGGTTTCACTGGGCCAGTAATTATTTCTCAGTGTTTCATAGTTGGTGCAGTTCTGGAGGATATGTTCCACAGTTTGGGGCACCTGGGCACATGTACATAGATTAGTAGTACCAACCTTAAACTTTGTATACATATGACTTCGGAGTCGGGTGTGTCCTGTTCGAAGACTGAAGATGGTGACTTGTTCCTTTCTGTTTAGCATGTGATAGTCATCGTGTGGTGGTGTTTGTGGCTTCCTGTAGGTTTTTATCATGCTTTTCTTCTGATTATAGGTGATTGGTATGTCTGGTTGCTCCATTTCAGTGCCCTCTTTGGCCAGATGGTCAACTTTCTCATTGCCTGGTATCCCACAGTGGGAGGGAATCCATTGCAAAGTGACTCCATGTTGTAAGCCAATTTTTGACAAGGCATCCTTAAGGTCTGGTAGTTTGTTGCACTGAAGAGCTTCCAGTACTGATCTTGCATCTGTGAGAATTACTACAGGACATTTATCAGTTCTGGAGTCTGATAGTTTTTCAACTGCAGCAATAATTGCCCTAACTTCTGCATCAAAGTTGTTGCAGTATTTTCCAGTGGGTATGGAAATCTTGTCAGTGGTGTTGTTTGGATATTCAATATGTGCTCCTGCCCCTCCATTCTTTATGGCATTGTGTGCAGATCCGTCTGTATACACACGTATCCAGGTGTCACATGGATATTTGTCATCTAGCACACTAAGTGTGGCTGTTGATCTTACAAGGCTGCTTTGCATCTGACCATTCTGCACACCTTTCACTTCAATCTGAATAGTTATTTGTGTATAATCTGCTTTTTTCCATGGTGTATGTTCTGGTACAGATGATAATGGAGCGACTACAGTTGGAAGGTCAGGTATCAGCTTACGCATACGCTTGGCCTGGTGAATGAAGCTGCTTCTTTTAAGCCGTCTTAATGCCAAGTTATTGAATCTCTCCTTCAGGGGATGGCTTACAGAGCTAAGGAATTTCTCTCCCATGGTCATGACCTTTGTGTCTCTACGGTCCTTTAGCGCTTGAACACCAACTATTTTCTGCATTTCTACTATTGGTGTGGACCTCATGGCACCTGTGATAATCCGTAGTGGCTGATTTTGAACCTTGTCTAGATTATGCAGCGTAGTGTTTGATGCTGTGCACCAAGATGTTGAGCCATATTCTAAATGTGGTAGGATACTTTGCTGATATACATTCTTGAGGATTCTTTCACTAGCTCCCCATGTGGTTCCACTTAATTTTCTTAATATGGCTAGTTTTCTTCTGGCTTTTGCTTCTGTACTGTTGATGTGTTGCTTCCAAGTCAGTTTTGAGTCAAGAGTCACTCCTAAGTAAGTGGGTTGGTTGTCCATCCTTAAGGATATTTCATTTACAAAGATCTTACCTGCTTTCTGTTTAGGTGAGAGAGTGAACAGAGTGGTACTTGATTTCTCTGTGTTGATACTTACACACCATTTGTTTGTCCATGATGTCAAGATGTCTGCTGCTCTTTGGAGTCTCTGTGTAGCAACTGTCGCATATTCATCTGTACACCACATGACCAGATTATCTGCATACAGTGCCGCTTTGATTCCATAGGGAAGTTCCTTGACCAGGTCATTAATGAATACAAGGAATAGTGTAGGCGAAAGGACTCCTCCTTGTGGTACACCGTGTCACAGAAATACTTTCTGGCTTTTGTGTCCATCCATTACTACTCTAGCTCTTCTGTTATGTAAATAAGACTTTATCCAGTTGTATAGTCTTCCATTCACATTGCAGTTTCTTAGTTTCCACAGCAGGCCTTTTTTCCATACTTTATCAAAGGCTTTCTTTAGGTCTATCCACGCTGCTAGTACAAGGTTTTTCTCTTGGAATGCATCCTCAGTCTCTTGAGAGAGATAGGTCACTTGATCTTCCATACTGTAGTGCTGCCTAAATCCTGCTTGTTGTGGAATGAGAAGGTTTTCACTTTCTAGGTACCATTTTAGCCTCAGGTCAATGATGCGTTCCATCGTTTTGCATAGGCAGCTAGTGAGACTGATTGGCCTGTAACTGGAGGCAGTATCACTGTTTTTCCCTGGCTTTAGCAGTGGTACCATGCTTGCTTCCTTCCAGATTTGAGGTAACTTACCTGTGCTCCAGCACATATTGAAAATATCCAACAGCTTTCCCATTGCTGCCATTCCCAGGTTCTTGATCATTTCATTGGACACTCCATCTGGTCCTGGTGATTTCCTTGGTTTCAGTTTACTGACTGCTAGGTCTAACTCGCTGCGTGTGATTGGTGCATCCATGACCTCCACTTTTCTGACTTGTTCCTCTTCCTTCTGTGGGTCAATGCGCACTGCAAGCTCTTTCTCTGGATGGATATCGATGTTGCAGTCCTGTGCAAACATGCGAGCAAAGTGATCTGCTACCTGCTTACCTGTAAGAGTTTTCCCATCCTCTATTAGTGAAATCTTTGTACTTCTTCCAGTACTCTCATCATTTAACTGTTTGATTAGTTTCCACAGTTTCCTTCCATCCTTTTCAAAGTTTAGGGACTCTGTTTTCTCTCTCCAACTTTCCCGTCTGGCTTGCAGCTTGGCTCTCTGAAATTTGGCCTTAGAATGTTGGTAATTACTGTGGTGTTCTTAGCATGGTCTATTTTATTTGCTGCTTGCTTTCGAGCTGCTTCCACATCATCATGGAGTTTTCCCAGCTCACTAGACCAGTATGGTTTATAGTCCCTGCGAGCTCCTCTGGGAATGGTTTCACGAGCGGCCTGAAGGATACAAGCATTGAATTCCTTCACTATGCTGTTAATATCCTTACCTTCTATTGACAGCTGTCTCACCAGACTACCTGTACGATGTCTGTACATTGTCCAGTTTTCTTTTTTATAGTTCCATCTGGGGAGAGGGCTACTGGTGTTAAGGAGTTCATTTTCTATTGTCAGGAAGACTGGTTGATGGTCGCTACCTCCAAGTTGTTTTCCAACTTCACGTGTAATGTTCCACTTCAGATCTGGAGAGTGGAATACCAGATCTGGTGTTGAAGTTGTACGCCAAGCCCTTGAGTAAAATGTTGGGGGATCCATTGGCTGGTTGATCAGGAGAAGTCCATTATCATCCTGCCAGCTCTCAACTTCCTCTCCTGTCTTGTCTATGTGGTCATAGCCCCAGCTCTGGGAATGGCTGTTAAAATTGCCACAGACCATCAGTCTCTCTTTGTGTGGGATTGTTTCTAAAGCAAGTGGGCGGTCATTAGGGCAGTAATAGTAAACAGGTGGAAATCTGTATTACTACTTTTTAGATGCATCATCTGGTATTCGGCTCCTTCCATATACACTCCCACCTGACATGCGCTGATGTTATTCTTAACAAGTGTGAGTACTCCTCCTTTTCTTCTGTCTTGTCAGTCTGATCTAAAACACTGGTAGCCTCTGATTTTAAAGGCAGCATCTTTGGTTAGGTGTGTCTCCTGTATGCAGCATATACTTACCTGCTCTGCAAAAAGTATGTTCTCTAGTTCCACCTTTTTGCTATAGCCATCTCTAACACTGCTGACACGCTGAGCATTCCACTGCATTATTTTAAGTTCTTGCTTTTTGGCTGTTTTCTTCCATTGTATTTTTTGGCCAGTAGCTCTACTCTCATGTCTCCTGGCTCCACAAGACGAACTGAGAGGACCTCCAGTAGCATTGGGTGGACCCTTTCGAGGCAGGGGGCCTGGCACTGCACCTGCCTGGTTAGTCTTCACAGGGCGAGCACCATGTTTGAATACTGCAGATAGAGACATTTCATTAGCGATAATGCATGTTACCCTGATTTTTGTGATGCGCCTTTTGGCTGGGTAACTCCAACTTCAGCACCTTTCCTTGCTAGGGCAGACTATGGTCTTGCTCGGACTGCCATGAAGACAGTGTGGCTGGCCTGGCCAAAACTTTGTTTTCCAGCCTCTGGTGGCTGTATGTAAGTCCCTTCTCCATGTCAGATGGTTTGAAGACTGTTCCACAAAGACACTCTGACTTTGAGATGAGGAATCTGATGAGTGCTTCAACGATATCCATTCCCCGCCACCTATAGTCTGCTGGCTCTGTTTTGTTTACATCATTCTGATAGCCACTGTTGTAAAGACCCATAGGCTTATCACGTCCTTGGATTCATTGGTTTCACACCAGACTTCCCTCATCCCTGCCAGAGATCTCCATGTCCCCATCTGTCCACCAACCTGACATTACATTTTACAAAAATAACAATTACAATTAGTGTTGATTGCTACAGGTTTCTGGGCTACAGAAGTAGGTCAGAGTTTTTAAGCAACCATATCTATGTTCCCTGTCTCACAAACACTATGTTAAGATAAGTGTGCTCTTAACACAGTTGTTCCCGTGGGGGGGGGGGGGGGGGGGGAACAGAACGTAAAACAGAACAAGTTATCTGGTGTTATCACTTGCTGTTAGTTGAAGGATATAATATGAGGGACATATATTTGTGGGCTTTCTTCAGAGTGAATAATGATGGTCCTAATCTAGCCAAATCCAACCCAGTGTAACACAATCTTACTTAACTTAATCTAATCCAACCCAATGTAACACAATCTTAACTAAGCTAATCTAGCACAATCTAACACAAAGTAACACAGTCTTACCTAACCTACATCTAATCAAACTCAAGGTAACACAATCTTACCTAACCTAATTTAATCCAATTCAGAATAACACAACCTTACCTAAGCTAATCTAGTATAATCTAATACAAAGTAACACAACTTTACATAAACTAAGCTAGTGTAATCTAAACAAAAGTAACACAGTCTTACCTAACTTAATTTAATCTAACCCAAAGTAATACATTCTTACCTAACCTAACTTAAATCAACCCAGTCTAACCCAAACAACCTAAGGTGGTGTGTGGTAGTTTTGTGGTGTCTGGAGTAGAGTGGAATGGTGAAAGAACAGGTGAATATTTATAGTACACCATGGCTGTGATTCAGCTTTAAAAAAAATTACCAAAAAAAAATCAAATTCTCTAAAATTAAAAACATTCAATAATGGCATTTATGTTAATAATGGCATTTGTGTTAGTATACATAATTATACAGAACAATTCAGGTTTCCTTTGTTCAGGGAATAATACAAAAAGTATAATTTTTAGGGGAAGTAACTACCGGAAAACTAGTTTTCCCGTGCCTAATGACTAAAATTGGTCACTTCCGGTTTGTGTCTATAGTGCCGTGTGACTATATTTCGCTACATGCTTTGTTTCATTAAAAACCCGGTGTAACGTTTAGATCTAAACGTTTAGTGCGCATGCCCTGTGATCCTGTTCATCGTGACCGAAGAGTGCCTAGTAACGAGGGAGAAAATCAAAGTGATCGTCGTGAGTTTTCAATTTTTGGTGATGTAGATAGGGATATGGACATAACTTGTGACCAAAACACTGTTCTTGAATGTATCCCAAGTAGATCTAGACATATTAGACGATTGGAGACATAGTTAGAAGATTATTTCAGACATTATTTTAGGGAGAAAGGCACATACAATCACACAACGAGATCGACAGGTAGTTCTAGCCATCTCAGATGATACGTACTGTACCCTAGACCCAGCCGATGGTAAGTAGAACACAATTACTGTCTAAAAACATCACATTACTTTTTTTTTCATTAAAAAAACTATACATTTATGAAATCTTCATACATTTTTAGTTATTTTGGAACATAATAAGTACACATAACATGGAAATACTGTATTTCATTCACTTTTCCAACTATACCCCCGATACATGTCAAGACCCGCGCTTTTACTACTGAGCGTTCATGTTTCTTTCAGCGGCACGGGAAGAGTAGTTTCACATGAAGATTATGAAAGTTGATATAATGATGTGAAAGAACGGGGTTTTTCATATGATTTATGTACGCATTAAAGGTTAGGATTAGAGTTCTGTTATGATTAGGATTAGATTTAAGGTTAGAATTAGGGCTATGGTTAGAGTTAAGAGAAGACCTAGGGTTAGAGTTATGGTTAGGGTTATGGCTAGAGTTAAGGTTATAGGTTAGGGTTAGAGTTCCGGTTAAGGTTAGGATTAGAGCTAGAGTTAGGACCACGGTAATGGTTAGAATACGTGTTAGAATTATGGTTATGGTTAGATTAAGGTTAGACCTAAGGTTAAAGGTTTGGGTTATATTCCAATTATAGTTAAGATTGGAGTTAGAGTTAGCGTCATAGTAAGGGTTAGAATTAGGGTTATGGTTAGAGTTAAGATTAGACCTAGGGTTACAGTTATGGTTAGGGTTAAGTTTAGAGTTATGGTTATGGTTAGAGTTATGGTTAAGGTTGGAGGTAAGGTTAGACTTAGGATTAAAATTAATGTTAGACCTAAGGTAAGTGATTGCGTTAAAGCACCAACTATGGTATTACTGATTAGAAAAAAAAACTAAACTTTAGGAAGTCGTCAGTTGCTGTAACAGGTTTATATTATCAAAAACCTTGAAAAAAGCTTCAAAGACCTAGAAAAAAGCACCAGCGAAATCAGTTATAGCAGCATTTCTCAACCTAGGGCCAAATGGCCCCCGGGGCCATGTGATAATTTAAGGGGTCTAGGGGTGAAGACTTGAAAATGGGGAACCACAGAACTTTTTGAGGGCCCACAGAAAATCTAAGTGTACTATACTATAAATACTGGCTTGTTAAAACATCAGAGAACATACTCGTATCCAAAACAGGGAACCTTGCGTAGTCGCCAGTTAAGAACCAGTGAAGACGGAGCTCCCATGGTATTGGTCCGTAATACTACGATAGGCAAAGTCAAGAGAACGCCGAAAAGAATACACAAAGAAATTATCTATATAAATAGGAAGGGATAAAAGATAAAGAGTTAAAATAAGGTAAATGATTGCTAAGGTAAGTAATAGAGGCGTATGGTGCAGTTTTACAAGGTGGCAGAGGCAGTGAGTAAAGTGAGAGAAGTGAGAAAAAACGAATAGAAAATATGAGAGCGAGATGAGAATGTATAAATAAAAAAAACAGACAACATCCGATATTTCGGTACAAGCCTTTTTCGAGGATTACATACACAAACAAGACAAAAACAACAACTAAATGAAAAACTTATCTTAATGTGGCATCCTCCAAAAGTAGGAAACACACAAATACGTGTCCACTAGACGAGGCATAGAGACCAAACGGGACCACACAAAGGATAAGCCGACAGAGCCAATGGTAAAGAAAGAGGAGGAGAGAAGGAGGGACACAGGTGAGGAAAGGGGGCAAGGGCAATAGACACATGATAGCCGCTAGAGAAACAGGTGTCGGGGGGGGGGTGTAAGCGGAGAGATAATGAATGAAGAACATAAGGATCTGCAGTGAGAAAATGTGAAACTGGTGAATAGGACAAGACCCTATATACCTTATGCCGCCAGAGAAGAAGAGAAGGTGGCGATAGGGAGGGGAGCTAAGAGAAAGAAACAAGAAAGTAGAGTATAAATCATATAAAAAAGGGTGAAAACTAAAGACGTTAAAGGAAGCTGAAGACATTGTTAATTCCAGCTGGGTGGAGATACCCAGCCTGGAAAATAGGAACAATTTTTTATAAATAGGAAACTACGAGGCTTTGGTACGGTAAAGTAAGAGAACAAATTTTGTAGGATTACACCTCGAAAAAATCGAAGACAAAGCACTTTAGTGAGACGTGAGAGAAAGAAAAATCACAAGAGAATTACCTGGGATTCGAACACGGACTCCGGTAGGACGAGCAGCCGTCTCACTAAAGTGCTTTGTCTACGATTTTTTCGAGGTGTAATCCTACAAAATTTGTTCTCTTACTTTAGCCTGGAAAATAAGGCGTTCAGACTCTCACAGCTATCTCTTATACACTTACTCCCATCCCAGATCGTGTAAGAACTCTATTCCTTTTCCACAGTTTCTTAGGTTGCGACGTTTGTGTACTGAGGATGTTGATTTCCAGGATCAAGGCCATAAAATGCTGATTTCTTCCGTCAACGCGGCTATCTAGAACATGCTCTCTCGTCATCTTGGAACCGCATCAGCCATATATCCCGGCAACAGTCCCTCACTCCTAAACCGCACTGTAGCTCGGATAGAGTTAAACTGGTACTCTTGCACCACTCTCATAGTCTGGCAGTTAAAAACATACCGCTTCGCCAACTCCATCTCCTCCAGATCGAGCCTGATACACGTGAACTTTTTGGGGAACCCCCATTAGTGGCCTAAAGACGGGACCAGAACCACAGGGACCTTTTAGTTCGAAGTTTTTAAGACAAATGACACTTTTTATGGTACCAGAAGTTACGGACGCCGTAGATGCAACACTTTGCCCGTTTGTTGTCGAGGCTACCCAGATCTCTTTCCCTAAGTCCACGTTATCAGTTCCACTTTCTCCCGGCTAGACTACCATTGTAACACACTCTTTGCTTTCCGAGGTCCCTCTCTCCCCTTTTACGACCCACCTATCACACATCACAAGTGACCGTTTAAACATTCTCTACACTCCACCACACGCACTTCTGGACACAGCATCTCACAAGTACCAGCTAAGTGCTCCGTTTATTATGATTGTTTCATTCCATTTTTCTTTTACCTAGCATTAATGATTGCTGTTCGTGCTGTTTGGGTATCTTGGATCGCTACTAAGTAATAATGGAGATACAATGAGGGAAATTAAAAGGAGGACATCTATCGCTCTACAGAAAGTAAAACAAATAAAGAATCTGTGGAGAGGAACAGACAGAACTACAAAAATCAGATTTTTAAAGGCATGCATCTTTCCCATCGCAACATATGCCTGTGAGACCTGGACACTTAACAAAACAGCTGAGAAACACATAAATGCCTTTGAATGTAAATGCTACAGAAGAGTTCTCCGAATATCGTGGACACAAAAAAAAAACAAAAACCAAATATATCTATACTACAAGAACTTAATATTGAAGAAGGCTGGCTAGTAAAGAGGATTAAAGAGAGAAAACTTAAATATTTTGGACACATTAAACGTCATGATAATTTAGAGAAGACAGTATTGGAAGGATACATAACGGGAAAAAGAAAAAGAGGAAGACCAAAACCAAGATGGCTGCAAGACATCGTTGACGATCTGCAAATGGATGCATCAGCAGCAGGCCATCTTGCTCACAACCGAGAAGCCTACAGGAGTGCTGTTTGGGAGGCAAAGTTCAGCAAAGGACATGCAAATGAATGAATGAATGAGCATTAATATGAATTTATATTTTATCTTCTCTCTCTGTTTCTTTGTCCTGTGTATTTTTGTATACTTAAGGTGCAAAACGAAACGTCACAGCTGCGTGCTCGTTAAGTAATAAAGCTGTTCCTACTTTCTTCCTAGTTTATAGAAATAGAAAGATATGGTCAGTTTACAAGGCAAGCGTACTACACATGGCTACTTTTTCCTCCAGGCCATTGAAAACTGGATACCATCAGCAGATAACATTACAACTGACATACTCAGTACATTAAACCAGCTCGCCTCCTATGACATCAAGACCACCCTACAGTGGATACCTGGGTACATAGATATACGAGGAAATGAACGTGCTGACAGACTGGCAAAGAGTGGAGCCACCATGTCACAGCCCCACATCTCCACCAACATGAGAACAGCTAAACACATTATACACAATAACTGCAAGTAGCAGTGATGGACAGCTGGGCCAGTCATCCAACAGGAAGATCCCTATATACACACCTGCCAAAGCCTAACCCCGGAGACCACATCAACAGCTCATGTCGTAGAGACCAATGCACAGTTTTCAGGTTGAGAACAGGACACATTACCCTCAATAAGCTCTTACACAAAGTGACCGCTGACCACACACCATACTGCATGCACTGCAACAGACAAGAAGAAGAAACTGTTAAACACCATCTGCTGGACTGCAATGCACTGAAGGACCTTCGGAAAAACTTGATACCACCAAACTCTTCAATCACCGACATTCTGTATGGAGATGTAGAACAGCTGAAGAGGACCTGTACGTTTCATTACCTGACACAAGAGGAAAAGAGTGAAAACTCGTAAACCCGGGGATCGGAAAAGTCAAAAGCCCGCCAGTTGTGGGACGGGGAGAGGGGGGTGGGAGAAAAAAAAGCAAGGTCAGAAGGAGCCATGGGTGAAGAAAGACTGAGAAACACTGAGTTATAGGCTAATCAATGCAGTAGGTTGAAGATGTTTAATTTGCATGAGGAGAATCAAGCAGTTCTGACTTTGGTTTAGCATGCGAGCATTTTGTAGAGGTAAAATCTGGCCACAGATAAAGCAACGTACAGCCGTTAACATTTAATTCCCGTTGATGTTTGTAAAGTGTGTTTTTTTCAATAAAAAATAAAGAAAGTACCGAACGTTGCATTGACACGATCGGTATTTAGGGCAGTACTTCATGCGGAAAATATAGGCACTAGCACCATATCCCTATGTGCCTCTAAGGCATAACAGGATTACCGTTACCTTTTTTTTACCTTTTACTTCATGCAAGCTGAAAGACGGGCACAATTGTACCGGCTTCAGAAAGCCCTGGCACGATCATTGCAGCCTAAGGTTAGAGTTAGGGTTGTGGTTAGAGTTAGGGTTGTGGTTAGAGTTAGGGTTGTGGTTAGAGTTAGGGTTGTAGTTAGAGTTAAGGTTAGAGTTAGGGTCAGAGATAATGTTATGGTTTTGATCTGGGCTAGGCTTATAGTTAGTATTAGGACTATGCTTAGATTTAGAGCTATTCGAGTAAAAGTCATTGTAATTCATGTGTAGATAGAGGTGTGTGGTGCAATTTTACAAAGTGAGCGAGGGAGTGAGTAAAGTGAGAAAAAACGAATAGAAAGTATGAGAATGTATAAATGAAATACATACAACATCCCATATTTCGGCGTGAGCCTTTTTCGAGGATTACATACACAACGAGACAAAAAAAAACGAAGAACTTATCTGAATGTGGCCTCCCCCAGAGGTAAAAAGCAGAGAAGTGTGTGTCTTAGAAGGACCAAGCGAACCGCAGCAAAGACGTAAAGCGATCAGACTATCAAGGTCCCTCAACGACACAGCGCATGCGTTGAAAAGCGCATTTGGTTTCGATATGACAAAGACGCTGACGGATACTGGGGTGGAGAGTGCCCATGGGCGGTGAAAACTTAGAAGTAAAACCTTTAGGAACAACCTTGAGGCGAAGACAATTGAGAAAATTAACGTGAGAAGTGAACTGTGTCTTCTTGTACGTGCCAAAAGCGAGGTCAGTGGAGGTGCGGGAAAGGAGAGGTGGCAAAAGACTGAAAGAGATAGTAATAAAAGACTTGAGAGATTTGGTGTTATCAGTAATAATGTGAATTCCATGCAAGAAAAAAAAACAGATAGCATGTCTTCAATGGCTAGCAAAATAGGACTTGAAATTAACAAGGACAAAACAAAAATAATGAAAATTACCATTAATCAAAATGGAAAAATACACATAGAAGGGACAGATATTGAAGAAGTCAATCCATTTGCATACCTTGGCAGCTACATAGACCAGGATGGTGACACTAGAAAGGTAGTTAGGATCAGAATTGCAAAAGCAGCATCAATCTTCAAGAATCTTGAGAACATATGGAATTCAAAAGTTATAAGCACAAAAACCAAGTTAAGACTATTCAATTCAAATGTAATATTCACCTTCATTTATGCATCTGAAAGCTGAAAAACAACTAAAGAAATAAACAAGAAATTAGACTCTTTTGAAAACAAATGCCTAAGGAAAATACTCAGCATCAAGTGGAACGAATTCAAGAACAATGCAGAGATAAGACAGATGACTAAACAACAACCAGTCTCATGGGTGATCAGTAAAAGGAGATGGACATATATTGGTCACTTGATGAGAAGAAATGATCAGAGAATCCCAAAACAACCTATCAAGTGGAACACAACAGGCCAAAGAAAAAGAGGCAGACCGCGTGAAACTCTGACATTGTTAAGAGAGGCCAAATTAACAGGCATAAAATCCTTTGATGAGGTTGAAAGACTCGCCGAAGACAGGAAAAATTGGCGAACTACTTTGCGAGAACTATGTGCCGTTTAACGGCACGGGAAGGATATAAGATAAGATAAGATTTGGTGATGTGATTTAAAGAAGGCATGGTAACGAGAAGAGATATCGAATAACAGGGATGTGGAGGGAAGTGGAAGCTAACCTGACATTCATGTGTAATCACTTGTATTTGTCACCGATTTGACTTTTCACATTGAATATTTTTTAATAAACATATCTAACTGTCGTTTCTTCGTTACGTCACTCCTTCAATACGGTAATTTTGTCACATCTTCAGTAAGGTATTCAAGTCACTTCTTCGTCACCTCACTCCTTCGATACAGTATTTTACGCCACTTCTCCAATACGGTATTTATGTCACTTCATCAATACGAAATTTTAAGTCACTCCTTCAATACGGTATTTATTGTCACTCAATACGGAATTTGTGCCACTCCTTCAATACGATATTTATGTCACTCGTTCAATACGATATTTATGCCACTCCTTCAATATGATATTTATGTCACTCCTTCAATACGATATTTATGTCACTCCTTCAATACGGTATTTATGCCACTCCTTCAATACGATATTTATGCCACTCCTTCAATACGATATTTATGCCACTCCTTCAATACGATATTTATGTCACTCCTTCAATACGGTATTTATGTCACTCTGGTGATACATACCACTTTACTGGTTAAAAAATTGGACGGTAGCAGCTCATGGTCCAAATTGGAAGATTGGGGGAAAGAGGGCAGGAGAGGTGGGGAGCGACAGGTGGTATCAAAACATAACAGTAAAGGTAGCCTTGTCATGCCTTCTAGGAGAAATGCCTCATAAGGATATGGTGCTAGTGCCCATATTTTCCTTGACCTGTCGGCACACTAAAGACTGGTGTAGTCAGCATCATGCCTGGCCGCCTTTCCTTCCACAGCTCTAGAAGAAGTCAGGTACCTGTTTCTACAGCCTGGGTGACTGGGGCTCCTCCGGCAGGATTCGAACCCCCGTTCATTGAACCTGACACAGTGTGGACGTCAACACTGATCCTAACTCAATCTGGCAGCTTCCGCTGCAGCAATAAAACAGCCTGTACTGCACTAACACCGTATTCCGATTACTTCCCATTTTGCCGTTACTTTTTGACTCGCCTGCGTTTTATATATGTATTTATTTCACCATAATTCGTGAACATTATCTGGAAATATGTAAACTTTCATGTTCAGAAATTTGTCATGTTCTGTGCTACTCCTAAGTCCCACATTTTACTTTAGTCAGTGATACACGTCACGTGTTATATAACCACACCAGAACCCTGGGACGGACGAAAGCTTTCAATTAGATTCTTTGTCAATAACTAATTCAGTCTGAGGTGAAACTTCAATACCAGCTAGGTCATGCCTTTATCTGCCTTATTTATACGCCACAGATGTGTTTATTACTACAAATGTGTACTGAGTTTATGTTAAAAAAATGTCGATCCGGCAAATGAATTTATATAGCCTGCGTGTAATAATATGCGGTCCTGATGCATTGAGCAACGTAAAAAAACACGGCCACTGAAAATACAACAGAAATACTAAACAGAGAAGTGTGTTTGTTTGTTTGTTTGTTTGTTTGTTTGTTTGTTTGTTTGTTTTCTTCAGCTTTCCGAGCCATTAAGGCTCATTTCTGAAGATAAAATTCGCGCCTCCATTCCTCTCTATTCCTAATCTTCTCTCTCCAATTGGTGACACCAATTTCTTTTATATCCTCTTGTATATTTTCTTTCCATCTCTGTCTTGGTCTATCCCTTGGTCTTGTTTCCTTCATCTCTTGTACATACATAATTTTCGTTTGTCTGTTCTCTTCCATTCTTTCTACATGCCCCACCCAGTGTAGTCTGTTCAGTTTCAAGATATGTATAATTTGTTGGAATTTAAATAATTTTTCTAGCTCTCCATTCTCCACTGTTGGTATCCTTTATAGATCCAAATATTCTCATTAGGACTGTTCTCAAAGACTTGCAATTTTTGTTCATCTTTCTTTGTTGTACTCCATGTTTCTGATCCATACATGACAGCTGGTTTTATTATAAACTGTTAAAAAAAAAAAAGAAACGCAACACTACTGTAGTCGTAATGGACACCAAAGTTCAAACTTGTACCAAAGTTTTATTTTATGGAATTAATGTTTTAACCTTGGCATGAAGAAACTTTAACAATGAAATTATTAAATTTGGTTTGGACTTTATTCTTTGCGACTGAGGCCTCCGTTTCAGTAAGATGTATGGCCTCCTCTGGCCTGTATCAGAGAACGACATCACCGTGACATAGATCTGATTAGCCGTTGGATCTGTTGTTGTGGGATGGCTGCCCACTCTTCCTGCAGTGCTCGAGACAACTGTCGGAGATATGTTGGCGCCACGTCTCGCTGGCGGACTTATCTGTTGAGTTCATCCCTTAAGTGTACTACTGGGCTCATGTCTGATGATATGGATGGCCACGGAATGGTCTGAGGTGCCACAGCCGTATGAAGCGGTCTTCGGCAGGAGTTGTGACTACGGGTCTTCCACTGCGCGGCCTGTCTGCAACTGAGCCAGTTTCTTGAAATCGTCTCCAAAGACGACTAATGGTGCTTCTAACCACATTAAATAGTCTGGCCACTACACTTTGTGACTGTCCTCTCTGTAAACGTCCAATGATGATGAGTCGTTGTTCTGTAGTGAGATGAGCCATACTTGAGCATTGAATTTTCAAAAGAACTGATTCTAGGAGCGTCAATCTTTTATATTCACATGGTCAGTGAGTTTCATGGGATTCTCGTGAACCTGTCATGGGTTATTGTCTTTGTAGATTGCTATTTTGGTGTTGTGGGATAGGATTTTGGATTTTAACAGATGCTGTAAAGCAAAGTATATTTTATTCCCTATCTGTACTTTGTTTTTAATTTCCTCGTTTATTATATTGCAACTAGATATTTGTATGTTTCTGCTTTCCTGACAGTCATATCTCCAACATTTACATAATCTTGATCGTTCTGCCTTTGATCTCTTGATATCTTCATATACTCAGTTTTATCTTGGTTAATTATCAGACCCACTTTTAGTGCCACATCTCTCAGTTGTATGCAGGTATTGATGACTTCTTGCATAGTTTCCCCCACTAATTCGATATTATCAGCATATTCTAGTATTTTAGCTTGTTCTTCTGTACTGCTTTCTTCTCTCACTTTTCTAATTACCTTTTCTAGTACTAGATTGAATATTAATGGAGATAATGTATCACCTTTTTAAAAATCAAATATAGAAGGGTTTTGATTTTCTTCCCTTATATATTACTATATTTTGTGCATCCTCCATGCATATTCTAGCCGAATTAGATATCTCAAATTCTTTCATAATTTTCCATAAGCTGATCCTATCTATTCTGTCATAAGTTGTTTTTTTTTAAGTCAGTGAAGATATTCTTTTCCATATTCCCAATTATTTTCTGTTCTTTGACGTAGACAAATTATTTGGTCTACAGCTGATCTATTCTTTCTAAAAGCTGCTTGATAATCTCCCAGTTCTGCATCATTTCCATCTGAACCAGTTTCTTTGTTGTTTCATAGAAGCGTGATACTGTAGATGACTTCTTCTAAGTCTGCTTCCTCTATTTCAGGTTCACAAGTCTGTATTTCTTTGCATAGTAATGTGTTTATAGGCTCTTCACAGTTTAGTAGGTTTTAAAAACATTCTTTCAATCTGATACAGATTTTCTCTTCGTTATTTATCTTGTTTCCATTACTGTCCTTCAAGCTCTGCAGAGGTTGTTTATACTCATGCTTTACTGTTCGGAGTTCATTATAGAATTCCCTGCTTTTCTTATTTTAATGGCGTGTCTGTATCTCGCTCACTATGTCTTTTATATAATGTCATTTTTGTTGACGAATAGCTTTTTGAGTTTCAACCATATCTATTTACTTATGGTCTTGACTCCAAGCATTCTTCCGCTGTGTTATTTATAGTTGTTTTTATACCTTCCAATCTGTCATCAATGCTTTTATCTTCTTCATTCTCTAATTCTGTAACTGGCCCTGGTCTGTATTAGCTCCTTATATTCCATGTTTCAAATCTCATTACAGTTTTGACGTTTAAGGTCATAATTCATTTTGACCGTCCATTTTCCAGACTTCTCTATCTCTTCCGTAACAATTTTTTTTACGGAGATGGGGTTGTTGACCCCATGCTCCAACCCCCAACCTGGAGGACCCAGGGAGCAAGTTTCGTCTGGCCCCTACCCAGGCAGATCTTCTCACCTTGGTTGGACCTGCCAGGAGTAAAACTCGCTAGTATAGATCTGGGGGTGGTTAATGTACGCAAGCTGTCACGCCACGACAAGGCAGAGTGAGTGAGTGAGTGAGTGAGTGAGTGAGACAAAACACATTTCACAGGTGAATATGATTTTGGAATATCAGGATGTTGATGATGAGACAGCTGTGAATATTTGTGTGTAGTGTATCTATTTGTGTGTGTATGTATAATGTATCTGTGTGTATGTGATCACAGAGATGTTAGCATAACACTTGAGATGTATGCCAGACACAGGAGACATAGGGCAGACACTAGAGACATAGGGCAGACACTAGAGATGTGGCCGATAGACCAACAGAATGAAAAAAAAAAACTGGAGGTGTGGAAATGAATGCCATAAGACAAAAAAAAATACAGAAAATAGATGGAAATGATGTAATGTCTGTCCCCGTGTAGCTGTCCGTATCTATGTATGTATGTTTATATCTGCCCGTCTGTCTGCCTCCTCTGTTATCTTTTTGTGTGTCCGTCTCTACTTCTCTGTCTTGTCTGCCTATCTGTGCTTTTGTCTGTCTGCCTGCCTCTGCCTGTCTGATGCCCTGAAATATGAATTGTACTACATGTAATATAAATAAAATATAAATTATATAACAAAAGCTTACTTCCTTCTGCCGACGTTCCTCTTCTTTGACACGGTGAAGGCCCGCGGTCGCCATTAGCTCCACTTCTTGCCAGCGCTGCAGATTAAGCCCAATATGACCAATTGGAACATGTGAACTCTAAAACGTAGATGTTTGCCGGCTCGAATATGTGTCTTCTACTTAGGCAGGATGTTCACAGCTCTTGATCTCGAAGCGGGAAAACCCAGATGAACTGGCAGGCCTTTTCACGTTGTTACAACCAATCAACGTAGTCCAGGTTTAAAATCATCATCATCATCAGGTGCCGTGCCGATTGGCGTTGGCTATTATACTTCTCCAGAGTATACGATCCTTCATGCAGGCCATCAGCTCAGTTGGTGATCTCCTTTCACGGCATCACGTCAGACTGTCCAGTATCATTTCTCTTGGTCTTCCTCTGGATCTTCTTCCCTCTATTTTTTCCTGTTGTTATAATATTTTAAATGTCCCCTCTTCAGGTTTAAAATATTTTTTTTAAATATACAGTTTTGGGGACATATTTTTTTCTAAGAAAGCTGACACCGAATATAAAACTGAAAATGATTTATCGAAACTCATATGAGAAAAATATGTTCAGACTTGGTGGAGGATGCGAGCAGAGAGGGGAGCGATTGTTTGCAAAATCTTGTTTCCTAATTAGGAAACCTTAGGTAACCTTAGTGACTGTAACAATTGGAGAGGAGTAACTTTAATATCAGTTGTGTCAAAATTATTTTACAAGGTCATTTTGAATAGGCTTAAAGATATAATGGATACTGCAATGAGAGAAGAACAAGCAGGATTTCGAAAAGGGAGAAGCTGTCTCGACCAGATCTTTACTCTGAGAGTGATACTTGAAGAACATATTGAAAGGCAGAAACCATTGGTACTGAACTTCATGGACTTTAAAAGGGCATTTGATAGCATACACAGAGATTCATTGTGGAGAATTTTGAGTTTATGTAGAATGCCATCTAAAATTGTCAACATCATTGGGGACTTCTGCAATGGATATGTTTGTGCTGTCAAGTCAGAAGAAGGGATGAGTGAATGGTTCCAGATTGAGACGGGTGTGAGACAGCGATACTGTCTCCTTTGCTTTTTGGAATTGCAATAGACTTCGTGGTGAAAGAGTGCTGCACAGGTAACACATGTGTTGACTGGGTACATGGGACCCAACTAGAGGATCTTGATTTTGCTGATGACATAGTTCATATCAGTGACATTGTGAATTCCATGCAGGAAAGGACAGATGACTGAACAACAACCAGTCTCATTGGTGATCAGTAAAAGGAGATGGAAATATGTTGGTCACTTGATGAGAAGAAATGATCAGAGAGTCCCACGGCAAGCTATCAAGTGGAGCACGGCATGGCAAAGAAAAAGAGGCAGACCGCGTGAAACTCTGAGGAGAACATTGTTAAGAGAGGCCAATTTAACAGGCATAAGATCCCTTGATGAGGTTGAAAGACTCGCCGAAGACAGGAAAAATTGGCGAACTACTTTGCGAGCTCTAATTGACGTTTAACGGCACGGGAAGGATATAAGATATAAGAAGAATTTCCAGGATTCTGTAAAGTGATAAACGGTCATCATGACACACCCATGTCAAGTCTTTTAGCCATTAATCAAATCTTTCATGTAAGGGTTTTAGTTGCCGTTTACTGGTGTTTTCATTAGTTGTAAGCTAAACTACTAAAAAAAAAGTCAAAGGCCACTCACCAGATCTCATCATACTAAAACTACAAAAGTGAGAAATGAGTTATGTTTAATCACGTTGTCCTTGAGTCATGCTGACACCAGACTGTGGCGGCTTTATGAAGAATAACGAACACACATATGGGAATAATTGCTGGTTATTTGGACACACTCTTATTTCTGAAATTCTGAAATGCTGGCAACTGAAATAAAGATGGTCAGTCACGTGTATGACCACCACGAGCATTGATACAAGCCAGGCAATGTGGATAAAATCAACTTCCTGAGAGTGTGCAAAGGGGGGGGGGGGTGCCTCCCCTGCTGCAGGTTTTGAATCATTACCTCATGCTGATCGTCCTAAGATGTCACAGAGATGCTCAATAAAGCTGAGATCAGGTGAGAGTGCTGGTAGGCCCATCCTGGCGACATGGTGCAAGGTTGAGATCAGGTGAGAGTGCTGGCCAGTCTATCCTAGTGACATGGTGCAAGGTTGAGATCAGGTGAGAGTGCTGGCCAGTCCATCCTGGTGACATAGTACAAAGTTGAGATCAGGTGAGAGTGCTGGCTGGTCCATCCTGGTGACATAGTACAAGATTGAGATCAGGTGAGAGTGCTGGCCAGTCCATCCTAGTGACATAGTACAAGGTTGAGATCAAGTGAGAGTGCTGGCCAGTCCATCCTAGTGACATGGTGCAAGGTTGAGATCAAGTGAGAGTGCTGGCCAGTCCATCCTAGTGACATGGTGCAAGGTTGAGATCAAGTGAGAGTGCTGGCCAGTCCATCCTAGTGACATAGTACAAGGTTGAGATCAGGAGAGAATGCTGGCCAGTCCATCATAGTGACATGGTGCAAGGTTGAGATCAGGTGAGAATGCTGGCCAGTCCATCCTGGTGACATGGTGCAAGGTTGAGATCAGGTGATAGTGCTGGCCAGTCCATCCTGGTGACATGATACAAGGTTGAGATCAGGTAAGAGTGCTGGCCAGTCCATCCTAGTGACATAGTACAAGGTTGAGATCAGGTGAGAGTGTTGGCCAGTCCATCCTGGTGACATGGTGCAAGGTTGAGATCAAGTGAGAGTGTTGGCCAGTCCATCCTGGTGACATGGTGCAAGGTTGAGATCAGGTGAGAGTGTTGGCCAGTCCATCCTAGTGACATGGTGCAAGGTTGAGATCAGGTGAGAGTGCTGGCCAGTCCATCCTGGTGACATGGTGCAAGGTCGAGATCAGGTGAGAGTGTTGGCCAGTCCATCCAGGTGACATGGTGCAAGGTCGAGATCAGGTGAGAGTGCTGGCCAGTCCATCCTGGTGACATGGTGCAAGGTTGAGATCAGGTGAGAGTGCTGGCCAGTCCATCCTGGTGACATGGTGCAAGGTTGAGATCAGGTGAGAGTGTTGGCCAGTCCATCCTGGTGACATGGTGCAAGGTCGAGATCAGGTGAGAGTGTTGGCCAGTCCATCCTGGTGACATGGTGCAAGGTTGAGATCAGGTGAGAGTGCTGGCCAGTCCATCCTGGTGACATGGTGCAAGGTTGAGATCAGGTGAGAGTGTTGGCCAGTCCATCCTGGTGACATGGTGCAAGGTCGAGATTAGGTGAGAGTGCTGGCCAGTCCATCCTGGTGACATGGTGCTGCTGGAGAAAGTAATTAACAACACGAGCTCTGTGTGTGTGTGTGTGTGGGGGGGGGGGGGGTTATCACCTCCGAGGACAGCAGCTTGCCCAGTAGCCTGCCTGAAGTGCTGGGAGTACAAGAGGCTGAAAAATATCGTCTCTATACTTAATGTCAGTCAGATTCCCTTCGACATGATGCGTGGGGAGAGGGAGGTGTTCTGTGGTGTCTTGCACCGCCATACCATGAGTGAACCATCTCCATAGTGATCGTGCTCCCTAGCTGTGGCATCTTGAAAGTGCTCTCTGGACCGTTTCCACTTCAGAATCCTGCCATTAAAGACATTGTGAACACTGGCTCGTCTGTAAAGAGTACCGTGGAGCACTGCTGGCCTCTCCATGACAGATGAAGTCGAGACTAAGCAAGACGAGCAGTGTCATAACCTTGTGTAAGGTGGGGGCCTAGTACAGGACGTCTTGACTGAAGATTTACCTGGCGGTGGCTGTTCTGTCTCTCGGTGCCATCTGGAAGACGTATTGGTCTTGTCGTACTTTTGTTATTCTTGGAGGCCCAGACTTTGTGGCTTCTTCCACATTTCCGATGTTGATAAAACGATCGTGCAGGCTTTAAATAACATTGGCACACCTTCTTTCAGCATGGCTAAGTCGTCATCTCTCAGGCATTGGTTCCACCAACACAACCATAGATACCCGTGTACCGGAAGAAAAAAGTGACTAAACTATGTCCAGTGTTTTTTTTTGAGACAACGAAAACAACAGGCCGTGACCCGGTGGTACTGCAAACCGGGCCCACCCGTAACGAGATGCGGACCTTACCCCTGGCAGTCAATGTGCAGGGCGGCCTCAAACACCTCGTTGGTTCCAAAATAACAAAGTGTACATTCTACAGAGCGCAGAACTACACTTTGATCTTAGCCAAAAGGCCGGGAAGCGATGTCCAAGTACTACACAGGCTGCACGTAAAGGATATTTTTGTTACGGCGGGAAATGTATGGTAGAATGTGCAAATCATGGACAATTTTCCGGTGATTTTCTTGGGATTTGGACTTTCTATAACAGCATGATTTCTCTTGCTATAGCTGAAGAATTTGTCAGTATCATGTGGCTTATTAATGTATCTAGCCTTCGCAAGCAATTGTCATACGAAAGAATAGGACGTATGCCATGGGCAGAAACATTTGTAGCAATTGTTTATTTCTTCGCAACTCACCGAAAAAAAATGATTGTGTCCCTTGAATTCCTTTGAGTAGTTTATACCGATTACCAGGAGCCGTCACATGACACTTGTCTTCTGAGTTTAATCTTCCATTCTCAGTCTGACCATTCAACTCGTTCACACAATAAATATATAAATTCTTCTTGCTGAAATTTTCAAACATTTATTTCACACAGAATTTGAGATAAAAAGCTGCTCAAGTTGATTTTTATTTGGTATTCACGGACTATTCTCCAGACATGAAATCACACACAAAAAAGACCAACATCATTAGAAAAAGGACTAAATGGGAAGCTGCCATAGATTTAATTTAGAGTTTTACCACACAGCAACATGTGCTGAAAGACAGGATTTACCTCACAACAACACGTAAAGAAATATGGGATTTACCATACAGCAGCATGTGCTGAAATATGGGATTTATCAATCAGCAACATGTGCTGAAATATGGGATTTACCACACAGCAACATATGCTGAAAGATGATATTTACCATACAGCAACATGTGCTGAAATGTTAAAAGATAAACTATTCATGTCAAGAAATAATATTACTCTTGTTAGTTTCATAAGGTCAAGGTTATTCAGTCACAAATACTGTTTCATTATTATGCACTGAATTTATGTGCTTGCATTTATAAAGGGCAATGCACAGAAAAGTCCACAAGATAAAGAAAGAAAGCTCTTTTGGACATGTCAGATACTGACATTCTTTAAAAAAAAAAGTGATAACTGTTGTGGTAAAACTGGATTCTACCACAGTTAGATGAAGGTCTATGGCGCCATTTTATTAATAAGATAGAAAGAAGAAGGAAAGATGAAGGAAAGAGGCAACAGAAGATAAGAGCAGTAACATTGTTATGAAACTCAGCAACTCAGTATTTCAACAAAAATGCCATTATCAATGAGAACAGAGATAAGAACATAAATGTTGAAGAAAACTGAATCAAACATGAGATGATTTTCTCCAGGTACAGTTGTAATGTACTTCAAGAAGTCGTATCAGAAAATCTTTGTGAACACAGGATACAAAAGTTCAACTTGTCATAAATGTTGATATTAGGCTTCTCAAAAACATTTTGATTTTGTTGAAGAAGATTCAGACAACAACAGGAACATTATGAGTACACATATGTGGTTTCAAAACTGTTTCAGGCAGGCAGGAGTTGTTTTTGTGCGGCTGACTTAGAGTAATGGAAAATAGAGGTCAATGTAAGAATGCTATATATACATCACTGAGGGCTGGAATGCTAATTACACATTTGTATGAACACAATTCATAACAATTTATATTTATTGAAATGTAAAACAAAAATATAAGAAGGTATCAAGTCAGTCAAATATGGATATGCCAATTTTGATATTTTTTAAAAATCTAGAACCTGATAATTCTGGTTCTATCTAGATACTGAGAATAGTCACCTGGATTTTAGCTATACATCTAGGTAATTTTGCATAATTTTTCTACAGTCCATCTAAAAGAATTTAAAGAAAACTAAAACACACACAAAAAAAAGTAAAACCGGGGAAATATTGAGCACATTTTCCTATTTGGGTCTTTCTCAATCAACAACTCGGGTTTTTTTAACAAGCTGCCACTGACCAAGATAAACACACTACAACCTTTGTCACTGATTCAGGTACATGCACTACAATCCTTGTCACTGATTCAGGTAAACACACTACAACCCATGTCACTGATTCAGGTACACACAATACAACCCTTGTCATTGATTCTGGTACACGCACTACAACCCTTGCCAAGTATCACCAAATGCTCCTAAGCTAGACCAATAGTGTAAAAGTTCTCAGGTAAAATTGTCCATAAAATGTAAATAATATAACTAATACTCTTTGAATTATTTCTTACTTACACTGAAAATGCCAAAATTCAAGCAGTATGAAGACAAATTTAACAAACAATGGTTAAAATACCATTTCTAAAATGAATAATGATGCTTTCTGGAGATGATAGCTTTATAAGTCAGCCATTTGAGCAAAATGCTAGATTGTGAAAATGCGTTATCTTTTAATGCTTATGCCCCCATATTTAAACAGTTGAGACTGAGACTTCCTGAGAATGTAGAAATGTGAAAGAACATATTTATCTTCTCTGTAAATAATACGCTACAACCAATGAAGGATATCTCTTTAACACGTAAACAAATTAAATATTTAGGTACGTTTGAAAATTTGGTAAATAAAGTAGAATACCAATTAATCATATTGTGGGACTATTGATGTATCTAGAGATCAGATTTAGAATTTTGTGCCATGGGAGTACTGGTAGATCTTACATCTTACATCCTTCTTGTGCCATTAAACGTCACATAGGGCCCGCATAGTTGTTTGCCAAGATTTCCTGTTCTCTGCAAGTTTTCCAACTTCATCAAGGGATGTTATGCCCACTAAACTGGCTTCTCTTAACAATGTCCTCTTTAAGGTTTCACGTGGTCGACCTCTTTTTCTTCAGACTGTTGTGCTCCACTTGATAACTTGTTTTGGTATTCTCTGATTGTTTTTTCTCATCACATGGCCTACATATGTCCATCTTCTTTTTCTGATCACCCATGAAACAGGTTGTTGTTTGCTCATCTGTCTTATCTCTGTGTTGTTCTTAAATTTATTCCACTTTATACCAAGTATTTTCTTGAGGCATTTGTTTTCAAAAGAGTCTAATTTCTAGTGGATCTAGAAAATTATTAAAATTATTTAAAATAAAAGCAGAAACAGCTTTATTAGTTAACAAGCACGCAGTTGTAACATTTCAGTTTATACCGTAACCATACAAAAACATACAGGATGAAGAAATAAGGAAAGAAGATAAAATATAAATTTACATGAATAATATATAACTCCTAGAGATCAGATGTAGAGCTTTGTGTGAACATTTCACAATTCTGAATAATAAAGCTTAAAACATAATATGACCTGCCAATCACCCTAAATGTGACAGGATAACATTTCATTGGAGACTGACTAGAGTTGAACTTAATCTCCTGGGTGATACATAACTGTCCACAAATAAAACCAACTCAAGACAGAGAATTATATATTATTATTTAGTACAGACTGTGTGGAAGACATAGCTGTGATCCATCAAAAAATTAGAACAGAATTTGTGAAAGTCTCAGTTGATAACTCTAATTTTTTTGCTGGTGGAATACACTTTGCAGTGTAGGAATATGAATGGCTGCCATGAAAGGATTTTGTGTTTTGTATATCAACACACAACAAAGTAGTACAGTGAGGTTTGTGAAGTAGATGAGTTTGTGTAATAATGATGACATATAAATAAAAAAAACACATCATCATGTCATTTTGAAGTGGACATAACACACTGCAAACTATGATAAAAATTATATGAAAAAATGATATTGTATTAATAATGGAGGATTTTAATGCAAAGATTGGTACAGAAAGAGCAGAAGGCAAAGGATATGTTTTAGGGAAATTTAGTATAGGACATAGAAATGAGGCAGGTGACAATCTAATGGTATTTTTCATGGAAAATGAGCTAAGGACTGCTAACACACTTTTCAGACAACATCCAAGAAGACTTTACACATGGACATCACCTGATGGGAAAACCAGGAATCAAATAGATTACATTTTTCTACAAAGAAAGTGGAGGTCAAGTATAACATCAGCAAAAACTCTACCAGGTGCCGACTGTGACACAGACCATGAGTTATTAATAGCAGACGTGAAGATAAAGATAAAAAAGACAGTTACAGGATCAAAACCGCTCTGCTTTAATCTTACAAAAATACCAGAACAACACAGTATAGATGTGAAGAACCATTTCGAAATCCTGATGGCTGTACAGGAGGAGATGATACCAGATAAATTAGCTATGCAGATCCAGAGATATCTTAAAAATAACAGCTAAAGACATGGTTCCAGTAAAGAATGGATGGATTACAACAGGCACACTAGAACTGATAAAACAGCGTAGAGAAATGAAGAGGCAATGGAAAGTGATGAGCAACAACAAAGAGGAATATAAATCTTTAACCAAAAAAAAAGTAAGAATAAACATAAGAAAAAACTAAAACAATACATACAAGATTGTTGTGAAAGAATAGGACATCAAAACTGTGGAAGAGATAGTGAAATGTTTAAAGAAATGAAGACAGTGATGAAAAATGTCACACCTAAGCTAAATGCAATTTGTGACAAGATGGGAAAGACCTTGACAGAGACAGAAGAAATTCTAGAAAGATGGGAGGACTATTGGAGAGAAATGCATGAAACTGAAACAACTAACTGGGAAAGCAGAAATCAACAGTGTGAATTATTATTGGAGGAGAAAGAACCCAAACTGACAACTGATGAAGTTTTATGGGCAATAAAGAATGTGAAAAATGGTAATTCACCAGGATGTGATGAGATAACAGCTGAACTTATTAAAGCAGGAGGAAAGGAATGTGCAACAATCTATCATGCACTATGTAAAAAGATATGGCATTCAGGTATTTGGCCAAAAGAATGGAAAAGAACTGTATTCATACCACTGCCAAAAAAGGGTAACCTGAAATTATGCACAAACTACAGAACTGTTGCCCTGATTAGTCATGCCAGTAAAATTCTGTTAAAAATCATAATGAGCAGACTTCATAAGAAAATAGAAGAAGAAGTCAATATGGTCCAAGCTGGTTTCAGGCAAGGAAGAGGATCAAGAGATCATATATTCAATATTAGATTAATAACACAGAAATGCAGAGAACTTAATGTGAATCTATATTTATCTTTTATAGACTACTCAAAGGCATTTGATTGTGCACA
Source organism: Achatina immaculata (assembly GCA_009760885.1). Lineage (NCBI taxonomy): Eukaryota > Metazoa > Mollusca > Gastropoda > Stylommatophora > Achatinidae > Lissachatina > Lissachatina immaculata. Next base: position 34,837,974 of record CM019717.1, read on the forward strand.
ACATCAGAAACTTTGGGAAATAATGGAAAAAATGGGATTTCCAAAACATTTGATACAATTAACATCACCACTGTATCTAGAACAACAGGCAGCAGTAAGAATAAATTGTGAAACAACAACTTGGTTTGACATAAAACAAGGGGTCCGTCAGGGGTGCATATTGTCGCCTTACTTATTTAATTTGTATATTGAAAATATAATGAGGAATGTTAGAGAAAATGCAGACAAAGAAAATTATGATGCCATAACAATTGGAGGTTATGAAATACCAGAGATTAGATATGCTGATGACACAATATCACTGTCCACATCACAAAAATGAATGGAAAAACGAATTATTTCAGTTCATAAGAACAGCGAAGAGAAAAACCTGTATGTAAAGAAAACTAAATTGATGACAACTGACAAAACAAACAAGGCAGCTGATATATGTATCAATGAGGAAAAACTGGAAGAAGTGGAGAGTTTTGAATATCTTGGATCACTTCTAACTAATAATGGAGATACAATGAGGGAAATTAAAATTAGGACATCTATCGCTCTTCAGAAAGTAAAACAACTAAAGAATCTGTGGAGAGGAACAGACAGAACTACAAAAATCAGATTTTTAAGGGCATGCATCTTTCCCATCGCAACATATGTCTGTGAGACCTAGACACTTAACAAAACAGTTGAGAAACACATAAATGCCTTTGAATGTAAATGGTACAGAAGAGTTTTTCAAATATCATGGACACAGAAAAGAACAAATATATCCATACTACAATAACTTAATACTGAAGAAGGCTGGCTAGTAAAGAGGATTAAACAGAGAAAACTTAAATATTTTGGACACATTAAACGTCATGAGAATTTGGAGAAGACCATCTTGGAAGGGTACATAATGGGAAAAAGAAAGAGAGGCAAACCAAGGTGAAGATGGCTGCAAGACATCGTTGATAATCTGCAAATTGATGCATCAGCAGCAGGGCATCTTGCTTACAACCGAGAGGCCTACTGGAGAACTGTTAGGGAGGCAAAGTTCCGCAAGGGACTTGCAAATGACTGACTGACAGACTGTGTGGAAGACATAGCTGTGATCCACCAGAAAATTAGAACAGAATTTATGAAAGTCTCAGATGACAACTCTAATTTTTTGCTGGTGGAATACATTTTGTAGTGTGGGAAAATGAATAGCTGTCATGAAAGGATTTTGTGTTTTGTATATCAACACATATGTAGTCATATGATGAGAAGAAACAATCATAGAATCCAAAAACAAGCTATCAAGTGGAACACAGCAGGCTGAAGAAAAAGAGGCAGACCACGTGAAACTCTAAAGAGGACACTGTTGGCCAAATTAATAGACATAAAATCCCTTGATGAGGTTGAAAAGCTCACCAAAAACAGGAAAAATTGGCAAACTACCTTGTGACGTTTAACAGCACAGGAAGGATATAAGAAAATATAAGAATATCAACACACAATAAAGTAGTGCAGTGAAGTTTGTGAAGTTGATGAGTTTGTGTAATAATGGTGACATATAAACCCAAAAACACATCACCATATCACTCTTGAACTGGATATGTTCACTAATAGACATACAAGTTTATAATATTAAATTATTTTTTAAAATGTTCAATTAATGGTCTAATTGGTCTTCCATACAAAACATGGCATATGTGTAACAAAGATGACAGATAAATTCCAAAACACATCACCATGTCATTCTTTATTAGAGATATTCACTCAGCTGTGCATACAAAGTTGTGATACTAAATTGTATAAAAAAAGTCTTTTCAGTTAATGTTCCAGTTAGTGTTCCACTGAGATCACATGTCTCTACCATAAAGCAATTAGCAGATGCAGATTATCTGAAACAGCTTTTGTGTCAGGTGTTGACACATCTGAAACTGGAGCTAGTATTGATGTGAATGGAACTGGAAGTGGATTATTTTCTTACCTCAGACTAGCAGATCACTTTCATGGAAGTATAGATAACACACATTCATAGCTATTTTATGGCACAAATTAATATATTAGTAATGTAAATTAACTCTTTCGATACTGGGTCGCCCTTTAAGGTAGTTGCTGTTCTCACATTTTGTCCCAGTCCACCCTATAAGGCTTCTGATTTGTTTCGTTGAAAACTCGATGCAACTTTTCATTTAGCCAACCAGAACTCTTCTAGTCCAAAGTTTAGCTAGTTTAGCATCCGGTAAAGCCGGAGAAGAAGGAAATATTGAAGTGGATCGATTTGAGTGTAAATTGTTCAAGTTTTTTCGAGGTTGGTTGGTAGAATGGTCATACTGATCGACTAGACGTAGCTTACTAAATGTGTTTTTCACATCTGTAGACCTGTTAGATTTATTGGATATCAAAAGCATCCGCAATTATCGATGTTTTGTTACTGGTATACACATTCTGCATTGGATTCTGGCACATTTCAGGTATGTAAAACTTTGATTTTAGTGCTCAGCCCTGAAAAAATATTTTTAGCGCCAAAAAATCGTTCGATCTTTTCAGAACAGTTGCTTTTTTTCTATTCTTTGTTTTTTTAAATGATAAATAACTTCATTTATAGAATCTTCTTTCATTTCCACTTATTTTAATATGAGATACACACGTGTTGATGAAGGAGTTTGTTTGTTACAATGAATTTTATAAAGGGACCCCCTTATATGAAAACACCCGTTCGGCCATGTAACATCATCATCGGTACCAACGTAACGTTCGTGTTTTTTTACGTGGTATCGAAAGAGTTAATATATTAGTAACAATTTATTAATTAATGTATGAGTATTTGTGTAGTATCTTTCTCTCTTTTTTTGTTTTTGGAAGTACCACTACAAGTAAACATGAAACTTATCAGCAATGGTCTTACATAAAAGAGCACTGGTCACTATTATTTTTTACTTCACCCAGTATAAACCTGGGCACAATCTCACAGTAATGAGCCCCATATTTGCTTGGTGACATCCTGCTATCTCCACATGACCATTGTGAACACAGTGAACTCTAACGTACATTGACTTGTTATCAAATGCTTTCAACTTCCAGAGTAAATTTAGCAAATAGGAAGAGAGACTTTGGCACAGTAAACTGATAGAGATAACATGGTTCATCGGAAAAATACAGAGCCATATTGATGGGAGAGAAAAGAAAATACAAAGAAACTGACCATGACTCAGACCAAACACTGGCAGGATGAGCAAGACCTAGTGACTAGAGGATGATGAACTTTCCACTCAGCCATCTTGTATCCATACACACTGTGATCTAATATTTCCAACACAAGAGAGTGTCAAATGCCCGTTTTTACAGCAAGACCTTAGTGCCTGTAAAAAAACGGGCACTTGACACTCTCTTGTGTTGAAACAATCCCACAACTTTCACATGGAAAGGCAATACAAAGATAATATACATGTGCCAGTAAGGAATCACTTATTCAGTGTCTAATCTTATGGCTAATTAAAAAGTTTAACACAAAACACAGATGAAAAGAAACAACAAAAATAGATATAGTAAATTTTCTTTGTTTGATTGTTTCCCTTTGACTGATAATCTGTTCATTTTAATCATGCTTGGTAATGGGAAAAAAAATTACAGATCAAACAAAAAAGAAACTTCATGGTCAAGTTTGCCAGCTCTTGGACATAACAAATGTCTGACTTCTGTCCACAAGATTACTCATATATTGTTTCTAGAGACGAAGCAGGGCTACGTGACCTTCCATCAAGACTGCCTTGGTCAAGGAAAGTAGCAATTGTAGATCCAGTGCTAATATGTTCTCGACTAGCGCAGTGAATCCTTGTTGATTTGTCTGTCTTTGGGGAGTTTGGGTGAATACACACCGGAGGTTTCTCTTTCAGGAAGAAAAAAAGTTTTGATTTTTCAAAATGAGATTCATAAATAAATCCATACTGTCTGTTCATTCATACAGAATGATTACTTTCTACCTACCAGCTCAGAAATCTGTCTTGATCCATCTATTTATCCATCTATTTTTTTAATTTTATTTTTTTCATCTTGATCAATCTTCTTATATGCATGTCAGTCAGTAATTAATAATACTGAGCAGAATGACACTCTAACAATAACCTGAATAAACATAACTGTCACAAGAGTTAAACTACATCATGTGAGAAGATCAAACAAAGTAAACTACATCATATGAGAAGATCAAACAGAGTAAAATGCATCATATGAGAAGATCAAACAAAGTAAAATACATCAAATGAGAAAATCAAACAAGGTAAACTACATCATATGAGAAGATCAAAGTAAACTACATCATATGAGAAGATCAAATAAAGTAAAGCACATCATATGAGAAGATCAAAACTCTGTACAGTGTGAAAACAGTGTGAAACAGACTGTAAAGAGCCGAGGAAAGAAGAACATAAAAGACAATGAAGGAAGTCGTTGAACGAACTCATTCTCAGATTGGAACCAGGTCCTCTTTCTGGGTGTCTTTAACACTCAACTTGACCTGTGGTCATGCGCTGATGGGTGGATGAATGTTACTAGAACTAAACTCTGAGTACATTGAGAAGACACTGGGAAAGTAGAGACTCATAATGTCCTAACATGGCCTGGAGCAGGACAAGAGGGCTTGGTCTTAGTGTATGACAGATTATAAGGGAGTGCTGGCTCCTATCTTGTTATATGGACATGAATCATGGACAACAGGCAGGTCTGCACAAAAGTCGTTGGAAGCTGTAGAAATGTGGTTTATTAGAAGAATGTTGCGAATCCCCTGGACGGCAAAAATAACTAATGAAGAATGTGTGAGAAGAGCTAGAGCTGACAAAAAATCTTGTCAAAAAGATAAGAGAGAGACAATGTACTTTCATAGGACATGCAATGAGAAGAGGGGGCATTGAAAATATTATAACAGGAAAAATAGAAGGAAGAAGATCAAGAGGAAGACCAAGAGAAATGATACTGGACAGTCTGATGGGAAGGTGTGAGAGGAGATCACCAACTGAGCTGATGGCCTGCATGAAGGATCGAGTAATCTGGAGAAGCATAATAGCCAACGCCAGTAGGCACGGCACCTGATGATGATGATGATGCTGGCTCCTTGTTATGTAAACCAGTGCAGAATGTTGGATAAATGGCCGTACAAGTGTTAAAGTAATGAATTCAGTCTCATGAAGAAGCTAAACTCACAGACCTCCGAGAATCTCGGCTGAAAGGGGCTTCACCTTCCTTACAGCATCACAAGTTTAAACAGACAAACATTTGTTTGAGTGAAGGGTTTTCCTCTGCTGGTCACACAGATTTTGTAGTTCTTTCATTCTCTTTGAAAGAGAGTCTACAACAAGATATCACTCTGGAATGGTGGAAGACAATGTTTTAGGAACATTTCAGGGCCAACAAACCACAGCTGGGTAAGATACTTTTCAAACTCTTTGTGATGTTCTTGGATAAAATTCTACTCTACTTCAGCCTAGTCAACACAGCATGTTCTACATGGTGGTGGAGTCAGGTCAGCAGCCACTTGTTGGGCCCACACTGGAAAAATAAAGAAAAGGCACTATAGCCCAATCCCCATCCCACCCTATGCCTGAGTTTCAGGATCTTTACTATGACGTCAGGCGCTAATAATTCAGTTGCAGAGTTATCTGGGTCATCAAGAAAGTGACAATTCTGAAGGTTCTTATCACCCTAAATGGTATCATTGTTATTGTACAAAGAAAAAATGTTGGGTTTCATGCATTCCAGAGATCAAAGTATCCAGTATGGTGAGTTAACAAATCTTGTTATGTTGGATTTCATCCATCCCAGAGATCAAAGTATCCAGTATGGTGAGTTAATAGATCTTGTAATGTTGTGTTTCACGCATTCTAGAAGTCAGTCAAAGGATTCAGTATGGTGAGTTAATAGTGTTATGACTCTGTGTGTGTGTGTGTGTGTGTGCGCATGTGTGTAAATATGCAATGATAGCCATACACACACAGAATGATCTAACTGACTTTACTGTTCATCAAAAGTTTATCATAGTTTAACATTTTAATTTACATTCTTATTTGTACTTCACCTAAACTACACTTATTATATGTTAATATATATAACTCATAACTTTTATTGCACCTTATAAGACTTAACACTCAATAATCTTCGACCGTCTACTTTTACATCAGTAATTTGGATTTTGTGTGTCATAAAGAATGACAGATAAATAGCTACAACTGTGAATTTACTACATAGTTATGTTAGCATGTCTGTCTTTAATTGTTAAATCTGAAAACGTAAGTAGCGCAGTCAAATAATGAAATGTCCTCTGCCACACAGTATTGCAGAACAGCCAACTTAGCTGGTCTCACAACATCTTCTCTTCCTCAGGGAACTGATTCTCTAGATCTCTCCCTCCCATTCTGCTGATCATACACTCAGCAAAAGAAACATGGCATGAAGGCACCTAACCGGATAGCGGTCTCTCTATTTTTTTTCTCCTTTAATCGTTAGCTGCAGCAACACACATCTAGTGAGCAGGAGTACAGATGCACCTGAGGTCTGGGTGTCCTGTTCTCTAAATTGACTAGATGGATGGAATGCATGTCTCCATCTACATCAAAATTCATGGAGACAGTCTCTAAATTTCAGTGATTTGTTTTCTGATGACTCCCACTCTAACATCTAATTTCTTCCTTGGGGTAGAGATTTCTACTCATGCAGCGACTGCAGGTTGTAGACAGTTCCTCTACTGGCACATTCCAGGTCATCTACCTGTAAAATGTTGCATCTGACAACCTGGCACTGAAAAGAAATTCTTTTGAAACTGAAAATATGTGCCACTTGGCCAGGCATACCTGAATATTCTACACATGTATATTAAATACTTTTTTCTTCTTACATCATACATCCTTCCCATGCCGCTAAACATCACATAGGGCTCATGTGGTAGTTTGCCAAGTTTTCCTGTTTTCTGCAAGCTTTTCAGCCTCATCAAGGGATGTTATGCCCACTAAACTGGCCTCTCTTAACAATGTCCTCTTTAGAGTTTCACGTGGTCAACATTTTTTATTTGGCTTGTTATGTTCTACTTGATAGCTTGTTTTGGGATTCTCTGACTGTTTCTCCTCAACTGACAGATATATGTCCATCTTCTTTTTCTGATCACACATGAGACAGGTTCACTCATATGTCTTATCTCTGCATTGTTCCTGAATTTGTTCCACTTTATACCAAGTATTTTCCTTAGGCATTTGCTTTCAAAAGAGTTTAATTTGTTGTCTATTTCTTTAGTTGTTTTCCACCTTTCGCATGCATAAATGAAGGTGGATATTACATTCGAATGGAATAATCTTAACTTGGTTTTTGTGCTTATAACTTTTGAATGCCATATACTTTTTGAATGCCAAATATTTTTTATAGATCTTAAATCCATTTACTGCTGACACAGTTAACAGTAACAGGTGCTCATGTACTACCCTCTCTCTGCTACAACATAGTTTTAACCATAAATTATCTGATTAACATCCACTTACCACTGCCACTGCCACCATATTGGTGATACTCATTGCCCCTGAAATCAATACAAGTATCAACATTTTATTTTGAATTTGCAACAGTAAGATAAGCATCTCCCTCCATTTCTCTCAAATCTGCTGTTTTAATTACTTGCATGGCATCACAACATGGTTGTTTTCTGGTTATTTGTTCATCTTCACAAATGGTTCTGTTCTTTGACTGCTTGTTCATCTTCACAAATGGTTCTGTTCTTTGGGATGTTTATTCATTACTGAACATGATCCTTTTTTGGGTTGTTTGTTCATCATTACAACATGGTCTTGTTTTTTTATTATCACAAGCCTCCTTGTTTTAAGGAATATAAATAGCTTTCGTAATTATCTTCATTCGTATTTTCCAGGATAAAGTATCATCTTTAGATCTCAGTGAGACTGTTACTGTTCTTCATGTGAATTACATTTTGGATACTGGGAATTATTATCCAATTTTATGGCTCATAATAACAATTTTAAAACATCTGCTTTGCTGTGACTAGTTCTCTCTTTCAGTATTATGTGCAGTAGTACTGGGCAATGCTTTCCAAACTATTTCAGGTTGTGCTACACTCTATATCATGACAAACCTGTGTTCTCAATGGTGATTTTTTTCTTACATAATTAAACACATAATTTACAGAATTTTATTGTTTAATGACCATATTCAAATTCTGTTACAATATATAGTTTTAAACACTGAATAGAAGTTATACATTTTATTAAGTGCCTTAAACATGGTATCATTTGCATAAGTGAAATCCTTATGTGGTTTGAAAAAATGAAACTCTTTATAACCACACAAATAAACCTCATGAATCACAAAGCTTAGAAAGCTCATTCTAAGTGATAAGTGATACTAGCATATATGTTTCGTGTGTGGCAAAACTTTTAGAGCTCGTATAGGGCTAGTTGGTCGCACACAGACACACCTCTCCTTACTTTGACTAAGATGAATCCGTGGTCATCATTGAAGACGATGGATGAACAACAAAAACTAGCATAAGTGATACTAAGAGTTCGGAAATAAAATTCATTTAGAGGACTAAGACTGACTGAGAATAGCGCACAGAGAATTTGACCGACATTTCACTGCGGCCTGACACACTCTCCTCACAGTGACATTTGCCAGCCAAACAAGCTAAAAGTACCATACAAGACATATGACAAAAATAACTAGAATTGTATGCATACAAACTGCAGTTTGTTAAATCCAGTTATAAATGACTAAAAGTTGTATTTATCACTGCTATGTTGAATCATTTTCCTGACAATGAGAATAACCTCAAGAGATGTTTTAGTCAGCAACATTCCACACTTTAGTGTAGTTACACTTGCAGAGTATGTGTACTTAAAAAAAATTTCACATATAACAGTGAAAAACATCCAAGATGCCACAGAGTCAATACGTTGTCTCATATCATGCCAGGCAACACTGCACAACCAACTTTGCCTTTACAAAGTCAGATGACATGTATGACTTAATTTTTTCAACAAGAAGGAGCCCTGACACGTGCTGGTATAAATGTGCACGCAGTATTCAATGACTTCTTCTTTGTATGCACATTGGCAATTATGCGTGGTACCCTGTTTTTTGCGATGTTCCTTTTGGCTGGGTACCTCCAACTTCAGCACCTTTCCTTGCTAGCGCAGACTGTGGTCTTGCTCGGACTGCCATGAAGACAGTGGTGTAGGCTGGCCTGGCCAAAACTTTGTTTTCCACCCTCTGGTGGCTGTACTTAAGCCCCTCCTCCAAGTTAGATCCAGCATGCAATGCTGGCTGACCAGACAGCTTTGAGACAGTTCCACAGAGACACTCCGACTTTGGGATGAGGAATCCAATGAGTGCCTCAATGATAGCCATTCCCTGCCACCTACAGTCTGCTGACTCTGTTTTGTTTACATCATTGTTATAGCCATTGTTGTAAAGACCCGTAGGCTTGTCATGTCCTGGATTCATTGGTTTCACACCAGATTTTCCTCATCCCTGCCGGTGATCTCCATGTCCCCATCCGTCCACCAACCTGACATTACATTTTACAAAAATAACAATTACAATTAGTGTTGACTGCTACATGTTTCTGGGCTACAGAAGTAGGTCAGAGTTTTTAAGCAAACAGATCTCTGTTCCTTGTTTCATAAAGACTATGCTAAGGTGTTCTTAACACAGTTGTTCCCAGGGGAGTTCAACGAATGATTCCTTAGAAGATGGATCAGTGAGGCTGGATTGATCTACTTGTTCCAACAACATACTGTGATGCGACAACAATAGATAAAAATACACCAGCATCCCTTATTTACATCTTTAATTGATTTAGCTATCATTACCTATTTCTACGTGGAAAAAAGATGGAACTCTTATCTGGCAGTTACTGACATTCACAATCAGTAGAATATACAACAACATTTGTTGACTGTTGTTTCTCATACTCACATAAAGTTTCTGTCCTGAAGCATACATAATAAATATGAGCAACATAAACTGTGTAGCTTTTTTTTTAAACACACTGTGTGTATTTATTACTTAAATAAAAACATATACACACACCTGTAGCAGTTGACGCCATTGCAGTTATGGCGATTTCTTTTGGGTCTGGGGTTGCCATCGTCTCTTTTCTTAGGAGGGATGATGAAGAGGAGCTCACCTTCTGTCTGCAGCTGGCACTTGTAGCACTTGCTTCTCGTCCTGTTCATGATGCCAAAACCCCTGAGGACAAGTGAAATGCTTCTGACACGCCGAATATTAGAAAGCAAAAACTAACATACTATTTTATGAATATTTTCATATGTTATTGTGTGTTATCGTTTTCTGTGAAAGCGAATTATTAAAGATTAAGAGCTAACAGGAAGATTGGCTGAAGCATCTTCAAGTGGTTTCTCAGAAGAAGTTAAAAAAAAAACCTTAGACAGTACTTATGGCAAATGAGAATATTACAATCACATTAAACAATGAAACTAGACCTAAAAGAGAAAAAGCTCATGATTATTCATCAGATGTACTGGGGGGGGGGGGAGAGTAAAGATTAAAGCCTATGGCACAGCATGATCATTGATGATGATGATGATGATGACATCTGACATACTAAACCTCTGTTCTTTTATAAAAGTAAAATATCTTTAAAAGCCTTGTGATACTGATGACCTTGTTTTGATACAAAATATCATGATACTAATATCAGCTTTTTTATTCTGCTAACTCTATCCAGCCATACATGTTCAGAGTGCTGAATAATTTTTATTACTATCTCACTTTCAATGAAATTTTCCACAGATCAAGAAGTTTTCATTCTCACTTAAAATGATGTCCATTTGGGCAGGCAAACTCTCCCCAGCCCCACTGGTGCTCCTTTGGAATGGGGTCATACTTCTTGCGACATTTATAACATTTGGATACCTGGTGAGAGTAGAGTGGTCAGCTTAGTGGAGTTTTTTTTTTTCTTCTTAATAAAAGACTTTGGTAAAAATGTGAAAAATATGAGAATATTTAATAAAGAATATGTAATCTACTGCTTTCATCTGCTTGTCCAACACTTGATAATGAGATTAAAACATTCAAAATCTGATGAAACTATGTTGGTCTCATAATGCAGACATTCTGTCAGTGTTAGCAGGCAGCAAAGCTGCATTTGAAGAATTTATCTTACACCAGAGGAATGTAACAGGTGATGGAGCAATGACTAGAGGAATGTAACTTGTGGTGGAGCACTGACTAGAGGAATGTAACTTGTGGTGGAGCAATGACTAGAGGAATGTAACTTGTGGTGGAGCAATGACTAGAGGAATGTAACTTGTGGTGGAGCAATGACTAGAGGAATGTAACTTGTGGTGGAGCAATGACTAGAGGAATGTAACTTGTGGTGGAGCACTGACTAGAGGAATGTAATTTGTAGTGGAGGACTGACTAAAGGAATGTAACTTGTGGTGGAGCAATGACTAGAGGAATGTAACTTGTGGTGGAGCAATGACCAGAGGAATGTAACTTGTGGTGGAGCAATGATCAGAGGAATGTAACTTGTGGTGGAGCCTAATTAGGGAATCTGTTCCAGAAAGCCTGAAAACCATCAAAGTTTTCCCTCTATCTGACTTGGTGCCTGTGTTTAAAATTTTAAGTAGAGGATCATTGTAAGGAACTCAAGTTGCCATGAGCATCATCTGAAGATGAACTGGTTCTATGTAGTCTGTAAGCATCATCTACAGATGAACTGGTTCTATATAGTCTGTAAAGTAAGAGAACAAATATTGTAGGATTAAACCTCGAAAAAATCGTAGACAAAGCACTTTAGGAAGACGTGAGAGAAAGAAAAATCACAAGAGAATTACCTGGGATTTTTGTGATTTTTCCTTCTCTCACATCTCACTAAAGTGCTTTGTCTAAGATTTTTTCGAGGTTTAATCCTACAATATTTGTTCTCTTACTTTACCGTACCAAAACCTCGTAGTTTCCTATTTATAAAAAATTGTTCCTATACAGTCTGTGAGCATCATCTGAAGATAAACTGGTTCTATGTAGTCTGAGAACATTATCTGAAGATAAACTGGTTATATGTAGTCTGTGAACATCATCTGAAGATGAACTGGTTCTATGTAGTCTGTGAGCATCATCTGAATATAAACTAAACTGGTTCTATGTAGTCTGTGAGCAACCATCTGAAGATAAATTGGATCAATATAGTCTGTGAGCATCATCTGAAGATAAACTGGTTCTATGTAGTCTGTGAGCATCATTTAAAGATAAACTGGTTCTATAGAGTCTGTGAGCATCATCTGAAGATAAACTGGTTCTATGTAGTCTGTGAGCATCATTTAAAGATAAACTGGTTCTATAGTCTGTGAGCATCATCTGAAGATAAACTGGTTCTATGTAGTCTGTGAGCATTATTTAAAGATAAACTGGCTCTATGTAGTCTGTCAGCATCATCTGAAGATAAACTCATTTTCTATAGTCTGTGAGCATCATCTGAAGATAAACTGGTTCTACTTAGTTTGTGAGCATCATATGAAGATAAACTCATTTTATATAGTCTGTGAGCATCATCTAAAGATAAACTGGTTCTATGTAGTCTGTCAGCATCATCTAAAGATGAACTGTGTTCTATGTAGTCTGTCAGCATCATCTAAAGATGAACTATGTTCTATGTAGTCTGTGAGCATCATCTAAAGATGAACTGTGTTCTATGTAGTCTGTCAGCATCATCAAAAGCTGAACTGTGTTCTATGTAGTCTGTCAGCATCATCTAAAGATGAACTATGTTCTATGTAGTCTGTCAGCATCATCTAAAGATGAACTGTGTTCTATGTAGTCTGTAGTTTCTGTTTTTTCAAAGCTAAGCTACAATTTAGTCATTTATTAATTACATACATATTTTGTTCTTTCTCGCCAACATATATCAAGTTACACTTTTAATCTGTAATTTTGATATCCACGTTTGATATTCTAGTCAATTTTACATCTGTCTCTCTTGACAAATATCATTAATTATCTCTTTACTTATGTCATCATTTCTCTCTTTACTTTATTATCATTTCTTTTTTTTTTACTTACATTATTATTTCTCTCTTTTTACTTATATCATCACTTTTTAAAAATTATATCATCACTTCTCTCTTTACTTCCATCATTATTTCTCTTTACTTATATCATTATTTCTTACTTTACTTATATCATTATTTTTCATTTTACTTATATCATTATTTCTCTTTTCTTATATTATTATTTCTCACTTTACTTATATCACCATTTCTCTTTTTACTTATATCATCAATTTTCTCTAAATTCTATTATCACTTTTCTCTTCACCAATTATCATTACTTTTCCTTTACTCATATCATCATTTTGTATATACACATACCATCACCTTTATTTATATCATCACTTTTCTCTTTACTTAAATCATCACTTTTTTTTCTGAAATTATGTCATTGTTTTTTCACTTTTCTTTTTCAATTTGTTTGTTATTGCTGATTGACCAAAAACATGAACTGAACCATCATGTTGCTATGAACTGAACCACCACATTGCTATGAACTGAACTATCATACTGCAATGGACTGAACCATATTGCTATGAACTGAATATCATACTGCTATGAACTGAGCCATCATACTGCTATGAACTGAACTATCATACTGCTATGAACTGAACTATCATACTGCTATGAACTGAACTATCATACTGCTATGAACTGAACTATCATATTGCTACTATAAGTAAAGCTTTTACCTGCTGTTTTATATGTAAGCTTGCAGCTACAAGCAGAAATAATTTTTTTCAGTCATCGTTTAGGTTAACATTTGTCATATTCTTGTCTTGCTTCACTCCATCTGATCACTGGCCATATTATCTCCAGAAATTTATAAAAGAATATTGTCAAAAAAAAGAAAACCAAAAAATAAAAAACTTTCTAAGAATCTAAAATGTTTTCTTCTTCTTCAGCTTTCCGAGCCATTAAGGCTCATTGCTGCAGATACAGTTCGCCTTCATTACTCCCTATTCCTAATCTTAACTCTCCAGTTTTTTTTTATCCTCTTCTATATTGTCTTTCTACCTCTGTCTTGGTCTACCCCTTGGTCTTGTTTCCTTCATCTCTTGTGCATACATAATGTTTACTTGGGCACAAATTAAAATATACTTCTAAAATGAGCTGTTAGAGTCACATGAGTCGAGTCTCTGACTCACAAACCACACACTTATGACTCACCGGCTTTTTAGCAGGGACTCGCTTCCACCACATCCTGTTACAAATTGCACACGCAAACTGCAAGTCCTCTGGACCACCCTCTAACAAGGTTTTGACATTTACTGAATCTCTTCTCAGAGACTCCACATACTCTTTATTCTGGAAATAAAAGAGATTTTTGCTAAGAGCAGACAGCAACAAGAAAATAAAGAGTTGATGTCTACAATTAACATAACATGAGCAACAAATAAAGAGTTGATGTCTACAATTAAAACATAACATGAGTAGCAGACATCAACAAGAAAATAAAGAGTTGGTGTCTACAGTTAACATGAGCAGGAGACATCAGGAAGGAGTTTAAGGATATAAAGTCAACAATGAACATAACAACATGGGTGTGGCTGTACAGATAGTTCACCAACCTTTTGCAGCATTCTCTGAACATCAGCTTCACTTCCTGCAAACAAACAAAAAATTATAAAAATTGAATTATCAGCACTTTTTCTCCTCTATAAATTTGCATCCTTAAAAAGCACTCCATTCTTGTCATTAGACTCTCTTATCATCACTACCATGCTAATTTCCTCACATAATTTATCACATCATTAATGTTTGAATACAGCTAAAAATGAGCAGTGACGTCAGTTATAGGTGAATAATAATTGTTCATATTAGTTAAAGTTGAATAAAGCTAAACTTCTACTGTCACACTCAAAACCGTTCAGAGATGCTCATGAATGACAGATTTCTGCCCTGACATTGTCTGTCAATGCAAGCAGGCAGGTAAAGAAGAGAAGATATCGATAAGGGAGACAACTCCTAAATTGGTATAATTTTTTTAAAGTTATGTTTTTTCCCCTCCTTATTTCTTATTCATAATCAGTCTTCTGTACTCCCAAAGGAGCACAAGGCATCAACAAAGGTTCTCCAGTCAATCCTGAACAAGTCAGGATACCTGAAACCATGGCTTGCTTTTTAACTTATCCTATAGGAAAACAAAGGCAGCAGTTCTGGCATCCCTACCTAGGGTTCCTCTAGGAAAACAAAGGCAGCAGTTCTGGCATCCCTACCACAAATGCTTTAGCGGCCTAGAAATGTGAAGGACTATCACTTACAGCCCTACGGCATACAAATACTACAGGACTTAGATAGAGAGATGTTTTGTGTATATTAAATATTGTGTGTGTGTATACGTTGTGAAAACTATTTCACGTTTTTCTGTTAATTTTACTTCAAGGACAGATGAGCGTTATATACTTCTAAACATGTGATCCACTTACATGAATATACGTATAAAGCAGATGCTCAAAATAAAATATTCAGTTTTTCTTACAAGCTGTACTTAGCATTAAAAATAATTTATTTCTGATTAGTCTTACTAAGCATCAGAAATCTCATGGCCTCCTCCAAGCCCCCACAGTCCTCAATGACCTTCTTAGCAACAGCTTCATTGAAGCGATTCCCGAAGGCAAGGCACAGTCGCTGACACTGAAACCATAGGAAAATGAGTCACACACATGTAGAACCAGATGACAGTAGTGAGGCAGAAAACAGATGATAGTAGTGAGGCAGAAAACAGATGATAATAGTGAGGCAGTAAATAGATGATAGTAGTGAGGCAGAAAACAGATGATAGTAGTGAGGAAGTAAATAGATGATAATAGTGAGGCAGAAAACAGATGATAGTAGTGAGGAAGTAAATAGATGACAGTAGTGAGGCAGAAAACAGATGATAGTAGTGAGGCAGAAAACAGATGATAGTAGTGAGGCAGAAAACAGATGATAGTAGTGAGGCAGAAAACAGATGATAGTAGTGAGGCAGAAAACAGATGATAGTAGTGAGGCAGAAAGTTTATTTGTAGAAACAGATGATAGTAAAGAGGCAGACAGTTTATTTGTAGAAACAGATGATAGTAAAGAGGCAGACAGTTTATTTGTAGAAACAGATGATAGTAAAGAGGCAGACAGTTTATTTGTAGAAACAGATGATAGTAAAGAGGCAGACAGTTTATTTGTAGAAACAGATGATAGTAAAGAGGCAGAAACAGTACAAACATAACCATGCTCATGAACAAAACTTCCAACAATGAAACTGTTTATATCAGAGAATCACTTAACAGATTTCAGGTAGAGTGAGATATACTGAGAGGATAGGGTGGGGTAGGGGGAAGGGAGGGAGAGATACTGAGGAAATGTGAGAGAGAGAGAGAGAGTAAAAGATACAGAGTGAGAGAACTTGAAAAAGGGAGAGAAAGAGAGAGAAATAGTGAGAGAAACAAAGAGAGTGCATGTGTGTCAGAGGGTATGTGTGTGAGGGAGGGAGAGAGAGAAAGCATTCTTTTTCGTGTTTGTGTATTATAAGATGATTAAGATTATAAATGTGGCAGATATTCACATAAAAATATGTGTATTTTGTTGATAAAAAACTGAATTAATTTCAGCGTGTCCCTTTTGTCTGAGTGGCGAGGTGGTTAGTGCACTGGTCTGTCATGGCAAAGGTTGGGGGTTTGAATCCGGCCGGAGGCACCCCAGTCACCCAGCTGTAGAAATGGGTACCCGACTTCTTCTGGGGTTGGGGAAGGAAAGGCGGCCAGGCGTGATACTGGCCATATCACCCTCTAGTGTGCTGACAGGTCAAGGAAAATATGGGCACTAACACCATATCCCTATGTGCCTCTAAGGCATTACAGGATTACCTTTATCTTTTACCTTTTTACCCTTTATCAGACTGAGTCGATTACAATCTCAAGTAGACCGAGTCGATTATAATCTCGGGTAGAATGAGTTGATCACAATCTCGGGTAGAATGAGTCGATTACAATCTCGGGTATTCAATTAAACGGACAGGTAGAAAGATATCCACACAGACAGAGAAAGAAGAAGAAGAGAGCATCAGAGACACAGCAAGAGAGACTATGATAGAGAAGGATACAAGAAGAGAGGGATAAAGAGATACACAGAGAGAAAGACATAGAAACATACACAGGCCTAGGGACAAAAAGAAACTAAGAAACACAGAGAAACATACACAGACCGAGAGATAAAAAGAAACACAGAGAAACATAGACCGAGAGATAAAAAAAACATAGAGAAACATAGACAGACCAAGAGATAAAAAGAAACACAGAGAAACATAGACAGACCGAGAGATAAAAAGAAACACAGAGAAACATACACAGACTGAGAGATAAAAAGAAACACAGAGAAACACAGACAGACCGAGAGATAAAAAGAAACATAGAGAAACATAGACAGACCGAGAGATAAAAAGAAACACAGAGAAACATAGACAGACCGAGAGATAAAAAAAAACATAGAGAAACATAGACAGACCGAGAGATAAAAAGAAACACAGAGAAACATAGACAGACCGAGAGATAAAAAAACATAGAGAAACATAGACAGACCGAGAGATAAAAAAAACATAGAGAAACATAGACAGACCGAGAGATAAAAAGAAACACAGAGAAACATAGACAGACCGAGAGATAAAAAGAAACACAGAGAAACATAGACAGACCGAGAGATAAAAAGAAACACAGAGAAACATAGACAGACCGAGAGATAAAAAGAAACACAGAGAAACATAGACAGACCGAGAGATAAAAAAAAACATAGAGAAACATAGACAGACCGAGAGATAAAGAGAAACATAGACAGACCGAGAGATAAAAAGAAACACAGAGAAACATAGACAGACCGAGAGATAAAAAGAAACACAGAGAAACATAGACAGACCGAGAGATAAAAAAACATAGAGAAACATAGACAGACCGAGAGATAAAAAGAAACATAGAGAAACATAGACAGACCGAGAGATAAAAAGAAACACAGAGAAACATAGACAGACCGAGAGATAAAAAAACATAGAGAAACATAGACAGACCGAGAGATAAAAAAAACATAGAGAAACATAGACAGACCGAGAGATAAAAAGAAACAGAGAAACATAGACAGACCGAGAGATAAAAAGAAACACAGAGAAACATAGACAGACCGAGAGATAAAAAGAAACACAGAGAAACATAGACAGACCGAGAGATAAAAAAAAACATAGAGAAACATAGACAGACCGAGAGATAAAAAGAAACATAGAGAAACATAGACAGACCGAGAGATAAAAAGAAACACAGAGAAACATAGACAGACCGAGAGATAAAAAAACATAGAGAAACATAGACAGACCGAGAGATAAAAAGAAACACAGAGAAACATAGACAGACCTAAGGACAAAGAGAAACTGATAATGACTGACGGGTACAGGGAAACACAGAGAGAGAGAGAGAGAGAGAGCATGTTATTTCACTTCATCAGCTTAGATAATGTGTTCTGGAAGTTTTGTTAAAGAGAGAGAGAGAGAGAGAGAGAGAGCATGTTATTTCACTTCATCAGCTTAGATAATGTGTTCTGGAAGTTTTGTTAAAGAGAGAGAGAGAGAGAGAGAGAGAGAGCATGTTATTTCATTTCATCAGCTTAGATAATGTGTTCTGGAAGTTTTGTTAAAGAGAGAGAGAGAGAGAAAGAGAGCATGTTATTTCATTTCATCAGCTTAGATAATGTGTTCTGGAAGTTTTGTTAAAAAGAGAGAGAGAGAGAGAGAGAGAGAGAGAGAGAGAGCATGTTATTTCATTTCATCAGCTTAGATAATGTGTTCTGGAAGTTTTGTTAAAAAGAGAGAGAGAGAGAGAGGGGCTGCGACACAGCCACGAGTTTCCGATTAGATAAAAGATTTATTTATTATTTATCTTTTAAGCGACAAGATTTCGGACAGATCGTGTCAAAATGACAGCCAGCAAGTGGACCATTAAGATAGCAATAGTAAACTAATATGCAACTGTATCAACAATCGATTGTGTATTCTATAGATTACACCTGTGTAATATGTCATGAACATATCATGGCAGGTTATCTTGGCATACTGGGTTTGTTTGTTTGTTTGTCTGTGAACATAATAACCTCACACTCACATCTGGCAGGTGGATATTGTTTACATGGCTGTAAAATGTTTAGTTCGAGGCACAGCCAGAACGAGTCAAGTGGTTACGTGGGTTGTGGTTTTATAGGGGTTAGGGGGGGGGGGGAGGGGGAATCCACCTATTTTTATCATGTATTTCTCTTTTTTTAATTTCCCATGTTTTCAAGAAACTCCTTTTTTTAAAGCATAGGGTCTATCAACCCTAGCTACAATCGGTCAAAGGATTCAGGATCTGTTACAGCAAAAGATTAAACAAACACATCAGATCAGTAACGTAATCAGTAAAAGAAATCATTAGATTCTATAATAAAACTTCCTTGTGGATTTAGTTACACCAAGATCATCGAGGCCGCCATGTTGGCTTTACTGACCTGAATGATAAACAAGAAATATAAACAGTAGAGATGACCAGGTCGAAAGAGGAGAGTGGGGGTGGTGGGGGGAGGGGTGTTCAGTTGGTTTGCTACTCGGGGGCCCAGAGGGTTGAGAGGGGCCTGGAGGGTTCAAAGAGGCCTGGAGGGTTTAGAGGCGTCTAGAGGGTTCAGAGAGGCCCGGAGGGTTTAGAGGGGTCTAAAGGGTTCAGAGAGGCTCGTAATTTATAAGATGACTAGTCATTATAGTAAAGGGGTGGGGCAATGGTGCATCGTCTTACAGGGAGGTCATGGGATTACTTATCAAATAAAAAAATAAAAAATGAGATGAAGTAGATAAAGAATGACTGAGTTTGTGAAGAAATGCATGCAAAGAAATTTTGAAAGTGAGCGAATCCTGGAATGAACTGACATAGTTGTCTCAGTACCACCTTGAAAGGATGAGGTTTCTGAAATATAAAGGTATGGAGGAAGTTTGTCACACCTCTAAGCTACATGAAATATAAAGGTATGGAGGAAGTTTGTCACACTCTAAGCTACATGAAATGTAAAGGTATGGAGGAAGTTTGTCACACTCTAAGCTACATGAAATATAAAGGTATGGAGGAATTTTGTCACACTCTAAGCTACATGAAATATAAAGGTATGGAGGAAGTTTGTCACACCTCTAAGCTACATGAAATATAAAGGTATGGAGGAGGTTTGTCACACCTCTAAGCTACATGAAATATAAAGGTATGGAGGAAGTTTGTCACACTCTAAGCTACATGAAATATAAAGGTATGGAGGAAGTTTGTCACACTCTAAGCTACATGAAATATAAAGGTATGGAGGAGGTTTGTCACACCTCTAAGCTACATGAAATATAAAGGTATGGAGGAAGTTTGTCACACTCTAAGCTACATGAAATATAAAGGTATGGAGGAAGTTTGTCACACTCTAAGCTACATGAAATATAAAGGTATGGAGGAGGTTTGTCACACCTCTAAGCTACATGAAATATGAAGGTATGGAGGAAGTTTGTTACATCACTAAGCTACATGAAATATAAAGGTATGGAGAAAGTTTGTCACACCGCTAAGCTACATGAAATATGAAGGTATGGAGGAAGTTTGTCACACCGCTAAGCTACATGAAATATGAAGGTATGGTAACGTATGGTATTCTGTACCCTGGAGTGAAGCACGTGACTGTTCCAACTTCACAAATCTATAAAAAGAACATATCATGGCCTGGATATTGTAACTGTTACCTGAGGACCGTTTTTAGTACGGGTAACCCGGGTTTTGTTCGCGGATGTACGCACCTGAAAACGTTTACAAACTAAAGTTCCGCATTTTTTAAAAGTGATTGTGCAGCTACAGTGATTAAAATGCAACAAAAACTGTCTAAAGATCACAGTGACATGGGCGGGAGTTTTGCCTGTCAGCGTATGGGGAAAGCAGGTCAACTTACTGGGCCTCTCAACCTTGTTTTCAAAAACAAACCGCCAAAATCCAATGGCTTAGCTTGCGCAGCTAATGATGCTACATTTTCTTTTCACAAAGCTGTACGTGATCAAAGCTTGAGACCACGTGACACACGCTCAAAATTTACATTTTACACCCTTTTCGTGCTGTCAAACGTCACACAGGTGTCGCATGGTAGTTTGCCAAATTTTCCTGTTTTCGGCGAGCTCTTTTCAACCTTATCAAGGGATTTTATGCCCATAAACTGGCCTCTCTTAACAATGTCCTCTGTAGAGTTTCTCGTGGTCGACCTCTTTTTCTTCGGCCTGTTGTGTTCCACTTAATAGCATATATTTGGGATTATTTGTTTCTTCTCATCACGTGACATATATGTCTATCTCCTTTTTCTGATCACTCATGAAACAGGCTGTTGTTTGCTGCTGTTGTCTTATCTCTGCGCTGTTCTTGAATTCGTTCCACTTTATACTGAGTATTTTCCTTAGGCATTTGTTTTCAAAACAGTCTAATTTGTTGTTTATTTCTTTAGCTATTTTCCAGTTTTCGCAAGCATAAATGAGGGTGGATATTACATTTGAACTGAATAGTCTTAGCTTGGTTTTTGTGCTTATAACTTAAGAGTGTCATATGTTCTCAAGATTCTTGAAGGTCAGTGCTGCTTTTGAAATTCGAATTCTAACTTCCTTTCTGGTGTCACCATCCTGGTCTATGTAGCTGCCGAGGTACGCACAGTGGTATACTTCTTCAACAGCTGTTCTCAAAACTTACGTCATAACTTTATTCCTGTTCAAGAACATGAGACAGGCCTAGGTAATAATGTCCACGCAATTTCTGTCACTCATTAGGTACAAAATAACTTGAATAGTGACATTTCTGTTTTTAAGTCTAAAGATGTCTCCACAGATTAGATTTGAAGCTTCTACCTGTATTAGCCAGAATATTTGTTACATTTTACATCTGACATCCTTCCCGTGCCGTTAAACGTCACATAGTAGTGAATTACCACATGATAGTTCGCCAAGACGTCCTGTCTTCGGCGAGTTTTTCAATCTCATCAAGGGATGTTATGCCCACTGAATTGGCTTCTCTTAACAATGTCCTCTTTAGAGTTTCACGTGGTCGACCTCTTTTTCTTCAGCCTGTTGTGTTGCATTTGATGGCTTGTTTGTGGATTCTCTGATTGTTTCTTCTCATCACACGACCGACATATTCGTTACATAGTTTTGTGTTAAAGTGTGGCTGATAATAGTTTGATGATTTAACAGGAGAGACTGCGAATATTTGTAAAAAGTTTCATACTGTGCGGATAACACAAACACTGGGGAAATGAGAAGACAGGCCAGCATCAGCGTTCATACAAAGTTACAAGAAGATATGGGCAGAAAGCTTCGAGATATTGTTCAGAAATTTAGTTACAGTGTGGGTGCTGACCAGCTGTCTTTTCAGACAGAAATGGTTGTCATCAAAGTATACAACCATTTTTACATTTGTACTAAAGTATATCTTGACATTTGTACTGTAAGATTAAGTGCATTTTGTGAGTTTTCTAACACTTAGTACAAGGACGTTTAATTTTATTTTATATGCGCCAAATGTAGAAGTTGGTAGGTGTGTTTTAAAGTGTTTGAAAATATGTCCTGGTTCATTTGTTGGCGGTGAAACAGCTTTTATTTGCATGTTTCCTTTTGTTTCGCTGCACGGAAAGGGAGGGAGGGGGGAGACTTTCTATGTACACGATTTGTAATGCTAACATTTCATCTTCATCATTTATGTTATTTGTCCGTATTTCGTCTTCATCATTTATGTTATTTGTCCGTATTTCGTCTTCATCATTTATGTTATTTGTCCGTATTTCGTCTTCATCAGTTACGGTAATCCTAATAACACTAACACAACATGAACAAACATTACTAATACGAAGAACAGTTTTTTCCGTAATGTAAGCCACAAAACTCACAACTTAAAGGTCAGCATGGCTAGAGACAAGATTGCTAGCCAATGAGTGAGCAAGATGAGAGAAACAGCCAATGTCAGAGATAGGCAGTTATGACATGTCTTTGTTTCCGTCTAGTCAGGCGTCTATTAGCTCTTAGACACACATTCTGCCTGTATTTATATAGAAAAAAAACTATTAATCATTTCAATATCGTTCTAGTCTACCCGCCCTACAGTAAGGAAATTAGAAAATTCATGAAGGGTGAAAGTATGCAAAGATGAAATAAGACTTTGTCTGCGGTCTCGTTGCTTTTCCTGTACTCTAAACATAGATCAGGGAGTATTTAATGTACTACTAGCTGGCTGGAACGCTGAGCTTCTTTGCAGGCTCCACCACGAATGAGGTTCACTTCGATTAATGTGTTATCTTCTTGCGACACAGCCTTCTCCCTAACAGCACGCTTTGGAGGTGATGTCGCGTGTTGACCATCTGTACCTCACCAGGCCAAGTGTGAGAACAAACATCTCTACCACCAAACACAGCACACATGTGTAACAAAATAGCAGTAATATTCTCAACAAACACAACACACATGTGTAAGAAAACAGTACTAACGCTCTCAACAAACACAGCACACACGTGTAACAAAACAGCAGTAACGCTCTGAATAAATATAGCACGCGCACACACATATGTAAACACTCACGTTGTGTTTTATCTTTAACGATAATAATTTACACGGAGTTTCAACTCTCAAAATAATGGACCACACTTGAATATTATACACTGTACGTATAAACAGGAAAAAAACAAAAAAAGATTTACTTGTTCTTCAATCGATAAACTGACTTGATCGGCATCCATTTCTGAGCCAAGCTAGGAGTATTTAAGCTTGTTAAATGCTGCAAAATCAGGTCCAAGTTTGCGAATCTCACAACATACACGGATGTATGTCACGCGTACGAGTCGCTGTTTGCGCTAGCAAATGATCCCGACTGTTTCAGTTTCAACGTTCCTTTGCTACTTTCCTGGAACTGATAAACTTTCTGAAAATTATGGGGACATCACCCTGACAATAATTAAAAGGGAGCTAAACATGATAATTATGTTGGGAGAAGTAAGAATAGATTTATACAATTACAAATAAATAATTAAATTTTCATGAAATGAATTTTCTTTTGTGTATATAGAAGTGATAAACAGCTGAATTTTTTAATACAGGAAACTCCCTACTACAGGTAGCGAAACAATCTCGCAATTTTCAAGATCATTAGAAAAAAATTAACATGTGCACTACAAAACCTTAGGGACCGGCTAGCATTGGTCTAGCAACAGAATGGTCGACGGTTCGAATCCGCAGCTGTGAGGGAGTTCTTTTCTTTACTGGGAAGGAAAGGCAACTCACTGGCAAATTGTAGGACACAACAGAGACAGCGAAGGTAGAATAGCAATAGTGGAAATAAAACACACAAGTTCAAACCACAACAAATACACATTAGTCAATGCATATGCACCAGCTGTGAGAGACCAGCAAATTAACTTCTATAACAAGCTCTCACAGATGCCAACATCATTCCACAGGGGGCAAAACATTGTCATAGCAGGAGACTTTAATTGTGTCATGCACGATCTTGATCTGTCGAGAGGAACAATTAACGTACGCCGTGAACTCGAACAAATAGACATACTACACAACATCATAGACGAACACGGGCTCGTAGACACATACAGAAAAATAAACCCACATGGTAGGGAAACTACACCCACTGACACAATTAACATAAACATGGGACGATCAGCCCGAATAGACAGAATATATGTCCCAGAGGGTCTTCTAATAAATGACATCAAACACATAGACACAACCTTAAATTACACAGATCATAAAGCTGTCATGGTCACATTAAACGCAACCTTGGCACAACTCAAAAACAAACGCTCCCCACACTGGAAGTTTAATAACAGTTTGCTGGATAATGGAGATTATGTAGATAACATAACAGAACTATTACACGCGTACACTCAAGACTTACCTGAATCCAACCTCATAGAATACTGGGATGTATTAAAGAACACTATCAGAGAGAGAACACAGGTCTTGGCGACAAAAATACACAGATACAGACGACAGCAACAACAAATGTTGGAAAATGCTATTAAACTAACTAAGCAGATAGATCCCAATAGTCCTCACATACATGCGCTAGAGGAAGAAGTAGAGAAATACCATCAACACAGCTACCAGGGTGCTTTCATCAGAACAAAACTTGCCTCTGCCGTACAAGAAATACGAAGCAAAAAATATCTGGGAACAGAACAAAATGTGCAAAGAAGCAGGCAAATACGCAAAATAATAGACATAAATGGACAGGAACAGACAGACACTACCGGAATAAGCCAAACCTTTCAAGATTTTTATATACATTTATACTCTGAGGACAAAGG
Organism: Achatina immaculata; assembly: GCA_009760885.1. NCBI lineage: Eukaryota > Metazoa > Mollusca > Gastropoda > Stylommatophora > Achatinidae > Lissachatina > Lissachatina immaculata. The sequence continues at coordinate 34,863,335 of CM019717.1, forward strand.
TCAATCAGAAGACATACAAAACAAATTCTTGAACTACGCCAAACAGATTTCTGAAGAAGACAAACAAACATTAGACATCCCACTCACGCTAGGAAACCTACAAAATGCGCTTGACACATTCCAAAAGAACAAATCTCCAGTTTTATCAGAAATTCTTCCACATTTTAGGACCTGTCCTACACAAGGTGTTTATTGAAGCCTTCGACAGAAAAGAATTACCCAACAGTCTCAATCAGTCATACATAACACTCATTAAGAAAAGCAACGCAGACACAACTCAAGTAAAAAATTACAGACCTATCTCGTTACTCAACGTAGACTACAAAATTCTAGCAAAATCCCTAACTATGAAACTCAAACCCGTCATGCACACACTTATACATGAGGACCAGCAATGCAGTGTCACCGACAGAAACATAAATACGCATCTACATTTCCTAAGAGATGTTATCCAATACTCTCACGATAAGAATAGCCAGTCAGCAATCTTATCGCTGGACCAGGAGAAGGCTTTCGACAGAGTTTCCCATTCTTTCCTCCAGAAAACCTTGTCCAAATGTAATCTTGGGAACTACATCAGAGACTGGATCCAAATTCTATACAACAAACCAGAAAGCAGACTTTTAATAAACCATACCCTCAGTGAACCAATACGGTTAACCAGATCTGTACGTCAGGGCTGCCCACTCTCACCTCTGTTGTATGTGTTAACTCTAGAGCCACTCCTGGAGAGAATCAGGCAAGAGACAATAGTCAAAGGAATCTTTATTCCTGGAATGGGAGAGAGGAAGTCGTTGGCCTATGCTGACGACACAATCTTCTTTCCCTCCAATATATCCTCTATCAGGATTATTCTAGACATATTTGCAGAGTTCGGACAGGGCAGCGGGGCTGAAATAAACATTCAAAAATCACATATAATGGGTTTAGGTAAATGGACCAACAAAACAGACTTCCCTTTCACGTTAATACAAGTCAACAACATTAAAATATACGGAATTTTATTTACAGCTACGCCTTCAAATAACATCAAAGCAAGATAGCGAAATATAATTGAGAAAATTAAAAACAGACTGGAAATTTACAAATACAGAACCACCACCATATTCGGCAGAAGTGTCGCAGTTAACACTTGCATCATACCACAGCTTATATATACCGCAAACATATTCCCCCTGCCTAAACAGTCAACACTTGCATCATACCACAGCTTATATATACAGCAAACATATTCCCCCTGCCTAAACAGTCACTTAAGGAAATAAATTCAATGATTAGAGACTTTTCGACGCACAGTACGCAGCATCCAACAGAAAACCTTGATGCAAGACAAAAATAGAGGGGGCATCTCCCTACAAAGATCCAGGCACTCAGGATTAAATATATAGGACAAATCATCCAACAGCCACACAAACACACTCTAGCCCACTACTACGTTGGGCTGAGGCTTCTTAAACTGTGTAAATTAAACAATATACACCCCCATCACTTTGGCACTATACCGCTCTTCTACAGACAATGCATACAAAGTGTAACTGGAAATGAACGTTTAATACATATGGAAACATCATGCATATACAAATATCTGGTCAGGAAACAGGAGCCACCATTACTGGGCAGAATAAAGAGAGGATACAAATACTTCATCACCGACTACACACAATCATTTCAAAACCTACACAAGAAAGGAATCACGCCAAGTGCACGAGAGATAACATACAGACTATTGTTCAACATAACACCGACCACACAAGGGATCGCTCACAGATTCCACAGACTGATCAGATGTAAACTATGTAGAATGAACACACAAGAAACGGAAGAACACATTTTCTTTCAGTGCAGAACCGTTTCTTTAGCCTTAGAATTTTTGACTCAAGAGACAGCAACAAGAACAGCAGAGAAAGTAGACATATACAGAGCAATAATGTTAAACACCATTCCTCGAACAGAAACAAACAGCCATACGCAGTGTATCATCCTCCTTGCTGAGTTTAGGTATGTTGTTTGGTCATGTAGGAATAGGGCCACATTTGAAAATAGAATTTTTACAAAAGAACTTCTCTTGTACATTTTCAAACAAAAATTGTTACAGCTTTCAACCAGTTTCTAGTTTTTGGCAACCCCCACAACCCCACCCCCCCCCCCTTTGTGTTTAAATGTTAACTTCAGATGTACATACCATGCGATTACCACATGTTTTCGTTCAAGCCCGCCTTTTCAATATTTCAGCTCATGGGCAGGCATTCCCAACTCATGTTCTTGAACAGTGCCTTTGTTTACCCGACCATAACCCTCCACTGGGCTCCGACTGCGGTGACCCGATTACGAGTGACTCGAGCGCATATTTATTTCTGTGTACACCCCATGAGTGAAAGAGAAGGCCTTAGCCGAATACAAACACTGTACATCAATAGAGAGAAAGTTAACGAAGAGTGAGAGAGAGGGAGAAAGGGTCCTGATAGTAGGTGAGAGGAAGTGCGTGTGTGTGTGTGTGTGGTTATACTATTACTGTACACCTTTGTTGTAACGTTTTATGTACAAAGTATTCGCGTTATCATACTCCATGCTATCACCTCATGGTTTGTAAAGCCCACCATCTCATTATTTCATTCCACGGGCAATCATCTTCAACTCACGTCACTTGTACATGATTCGTTATTGTTTATTTGAAAGGTTTTTTTTTGTCTGGAAAGATTTGGGAAAAAAAAGCCAAAAACAAACAAACAAACAAACAAACAAACAAAAATAAAGAAAAAAAAATGACCTGGCTCGGTTGACTCGCCCTTGGTGGTTTTGGTGCTTGCTGAATTTGCATATAAAATATTTTTAAAAAAAAAAGGAAAGGCAACTCACTTTTTACTGCTACTGCTAAAATGTCAGGACGAGGTAAGGGCGGGAAGGGTTTGGGACCCGCCTTTGTGTGATATTCCTGGATATTGTGTACTTGGTGTTTTTCTGACATGGATACTCCAATCTTCTTCTATAACCCAGCGACGGATATGGAGGGTGGTCAAGAAGAACTCCCTGGGACTCTGGTATGTACAGTGAGTGGGCAGAATGCCTCACGTGTGTCATATGCATTCATGCACAGCATTCTGGCTGGACCTGTGGGTCTGGGGCTCAATGGAGTGGCTACCCTTAGCCGTTATGAGGACCGCACCAAGTGGTATGTCACTATACGACAAGCCACTCACATAACTCACTATGCCTCGCTGCATGGGAAGATCCTGAACCTGGATCAGTCCAAACTAACGGTACAGTTTGAACATTTGGGCAAGGAGCGGGTTAAAGGAACACTGCATTGGATGCCCGCACCGGTGAAGACGGAAACGGTCAAGCGCCTTGTCACATTCCTGACAGGCGACAATGAGGCCGAGGTTTCCCGTATCGAGAGGGCCAATGACAAGTGGGCTTTTCGGTGCATGCCGAAACAAGAAGTCCCACATTACACGTTCTTATCCGACCCGAATTCAAAGAAGCACAGGATTGCAGTCACCCTGCAGGGCAGGAATACACCATGCCCGATTTGTAGCAGCGATGCTCATCGGGCAAACCAATGCCCCAGGAAGGCAAAGCCGGCCCATAGAGAGAACGTGCAACAGCAGGTCTCTGCACCCAAGAGAGTCGAAGAGCGGTCCGCCACAACCGCCGCGGACATTCAGAACCAGGCCACCGGCAACCAGGAGCCAGCACCAGAGCCCATTGATGATGATGGGTTTAAGCTGGTGGAAAATAGGAAAAAGAGGCGCCACCTGATATCCGCCGCAGTGTCGCCGACCTCCAGTGAATCTCCTTGCACCCCAAGGAAACGGGTGCCCACTGGCAGAACTGCAGAGGCCAGGGGTCAGCTTCTGCCAACAGCAGAAACGCGAAAGGTCCCTCTTCCAGAGAGGGTCATGGACACACCAATTCCAGCAGAGGAAGCAGTTAATGTCCCCCCTGCAGAGGAGGACATGGACTCACCGCCAGCCGAGGAACCTCTATCTTGGGCCCAGCTGACGGGAGAACAGTCTGATGACGATGATCCTCCTTTAACTATTGATGAGGAAGTATGAGGATAATATAACTGTGTCGACCAGACAGACTGTCTTTCATTTTCTGGAACTAGGAACAGTACTTGATTGTGCCTTTAGTGAGTGTTTGGTTCCACAGTACCAAGATGAACGATCGGATAACTGTGTCGACGAGACATTGTATAGGACGGATTACTGTGTTTTCATTTCACAATTTTGGAATATTTCATTTATTTGTGTCGTGCTTTTCTCAACTATTGGATGTACAGGAGCAAGGTAACAATCTACTTCTAATTTGGTTTTTTTTTCTGTTAGTTTTATTTTTATGTCTTTATAGTCATTTCTAATTTACATTTTTCTTTTGTGTTTTGTTTTCAAATATGGCTGATAAACTTTCCATTTTAAGTGTTAACATTAGGGGACTGAGAAGTAAACTCAGTCAAGTAGTGCACCTAGTACACAAACACAAGCCAGACTTCATCTTTATCCAAGAAACACACATCACCACAGAAACACGCGCCAACAACATCATACAACTCTTAGGACTCAGACATTCATGTTTCAGCTTAGGGAATAGACACACAGGAGCAGCAATACTACAAGTATCAGAAGACTGGCAAATTGTAGGACACAACAGAGACAGCGAAGGTAGAATAGCAATAGTGGAAATAAAACACACAAGTTCAAATCACAACAAATACACATTAGTCAATGTATATGCACCAGCTGTGAGAGACCAGCAAATTAACTTCTATGACAAACTCTCACAGATGCTAACATCATTCCACAGGGGGCAAAACATTGTCATAGCAGGAGACTTTAATTGTGTCATGCACGATTTTGATCTGTCGAGAGGAACAATTAACGTACGCCGTGAACTCGAACAAATAGACATACTACACAACATCATAGACGAGCACGGGCTTGTAGACACATACAGAAAGACGAACCCACATGGTAGGGAAACTACACACACTGACACAATTAACATAAACATGGGACGATCAGCCCGACTAGACAGAATATATGTCCCAGAAGGTCTCCTAATAAATGACATCAAACACATAGACACAACCTTAAACTACACAGATCATAAAGCAGTCATGGTCACATTAAACGCAAACTTGGCACAACTCAAAAACAAACGCTCCCCACACTGGAAGTTTAATAACAGTTTGCTGGATAATGGAGATTATGTAGATAACATAACAGAACTATTACACGCGTACACTCAAGACTTACCTGAATCCAACCTCATAGAATACTGGGATGTATTAAAGAACACTATCAGAGAGAAAACACAGGTCTTGGCGACAAAAATACACAGATACAGACGACAGCAACAACAAATGTTAGAAAATGCTATTAAACTAACCAAGCAGATAGATCCCAGTAGTCCTCACATACACGTGCTAGAGAAGAAGTAGAGAAATACCATCAACACAGCTACCAGGGTGCTTTTATCAGAACAAAACTTGCCTCTGCCGTACAAGAAATACGAAGCAAAAAATATCTGGGAACAGAACAAAATGTGCAAAGGAGCAGACAAATACGCAAAATAATAGACACAAATGGACAGGAACAGACAGACGCTATCGGAATAAGCCAAACCTTTCAAGAATTTTATATACAGTTATACTCTGAGGACAAAGGTCAATCAGAAGACATACAAAACAAATTCTTGAACTACGCCAAACAAATTTCTGAAGAAGACAAACAAACATTAGACATCCCACTCACGCTAGGAAACCTACAAAATGCGCTTGACACATTCCAAAAGAACAAATCTCCAGGACCGGATGGCCTCACTGCCGAGTTCTATTAGAAATTCTTTCACATTCTAGGACCTGTCCTACACAAGGTTTTTATTGAAGCCTTCGACAGAAAAGAATTACCCAACAGTCTCAATCAGTCATACATAACACTCATTAAGAAAAGCAACGCAGACACAACTCAAGTTAAGAATTACAGACCTATCTCGTTGCTCAACGTAGACTACAAAATTCTAGCAAAATCCCTAACTATGAAACTCAAACCCGTCATGCACACACTTATACATGAGGACCAGCAATGCAGTGTCACCGACAGAAACATAAATACGCATCTACGTTTCCTAAGAGATGTTATCCAATACTCTCACGATAAGAATAGCCAGTCAGCAATCTTATCGCTGGACCAGGAGAAGGCTTTCGACAGAGTTTCCCATTCTTTCCTCCAGAAAACCTTGTCCAAATGTAATCTTGGGAGCTACGTCAGAGACTGGATCCAAATTCTATACAGCAAACCAGAAAGCAGACTTTTAATAAACCATACCCTCAGTGAACCAATACGGTTAACCAGATCTGTACGTCAGGGCTGCCCACTCTCACCTCTGTTGTATGTGTTAACTCTAGAGCCACTCCTGGAGAGAATCAGGCAAGAGACAATAGTCAAAGGAATCTTTATTCCTGGAATGGGAGAGAGGAAGTCGTTGGCCTATGCTGACGACACAATCTTCTTTCCCTCCAATATATCCTCTATCAGGATTATTCTAGACATATTTGCAGAGTTCGGACAGGGCAGCGGGGCTAAAATAAACATTCAAAAATCACATATAATGGGTTTAGGTAAATGGACCAACAAAACAGACTTCCCTTTTACATTAATACAAGTCAACAACATTAAAATATACGGGATTTTATTTACAGCTACGCCTTCAAATAACATCAAAGCAAGATAGCGAAATATAATTGAAAAAATTAAAAACAGACTGGAAATTTACAAATACAGAACCACCACCATATTCGGCAGAAGTGTCGCAGTCAACACTTGCATCATACCACAGCTTATATATACCGCAAACATATTCCCTCTGCCTAAACAGTCAACACTTGCATCATACCACAGCTTATATATACCGCAAACATATTCCCTCTGCCTAAACAGTCAACACTTGCATCATACCACAGCTTATATATACCGCAAACATATTCCCCCTGCCTAAATAGTCACTTAAGGAAATAAATTCAATGATTAGAGACTTTATTTTCCGACGCACAGTACGCATCACCCAACAGAGAACCTTGATGCAAGACAAAAAAAAGAGGAGGCATCTCCCTACAAGACATAGAAACAAAGATCCAGGCACTCAGGATTAAATATATAGGACAAATCATCCAACAGCCACACAAACACACTCTAGCCCACTACTACGTTAGGCTGAGGCTTCTTAAACTGTGTAAATTAAACAATATACACCCCCATCACTTTGGCACTATACCGCTCTTCTACAGACAATGCATACAAAGTGTAACTGGAAATGAACGTTTAATACATATGAAAACATCATGCATATACAAATATCTAGTCATTAAACAGGAGCCACCATTACTGGGCAGAATAAAGAGAGGATACATATATTTCTCACCGACTACACACAATCATTTCAAAACTTACACAAGAAAGGAATCACGCCAAGTGCACGAGAGATAACATACAGACTTTTGTTCAACATGACACCGACCACACAAGGGATCGCTCACAGATTCCACAGACTGGTCAGATGTAAACTATGTAGAATGAACACACAAGAAACGGAGGAACACATTTTCTTTCAGTGCAGAACCGTTTCTTTAGCCTTAAAATTTTTGACTCAAGAGATAGCAACAAGAACAGCAGAGAAAGTAGACATATACAGAGCAATAATGTTAAACACCATTCCTCGAACAGAAACAAACAACCATACGCAGTGTATCATCCTCCTTGCTGAGTTTAGGTATGTTGTTTGGTCATGTAGGAATAGGGCCACATTTGAAAATAGAATTTTTACAAAAGAAATTCTCCTGTACATTTTCAAACAAAAATTGTTACAGCTTTCAACCAGTTTCTAGTTTTTGGCAACCCCCACAACCCCACCCCCCCCCCCTTTGTGTTTAAATGTTAACTTCAGATGTACACACCATGCGATTACCACATGTTTTCGTTCAAGCCCGCCTTTTCAATATTTCAGTTCACGGGCAGGCATTCCCAACTCATGTTCTTGAACAGTGCTTTTGTTTACCTGACCATAACCTTCCACTGTGCTCCGACTGCGGTGACCCGAATACGGGTGACTCGAGCCCATAGTTATTTCTGCTTACACCCCATGAGCGAAAGAGAAGGCCTTAGCCGAACACAAACCCTGTACATCACTAGAGAGAAAGTTAACGAAGAGAGAGAGAGTGAGAGATGGAGAAAGGGTCCTGATAGTAGGTGAGAGGAAGTGTGTGTGTGTGTGTGTGTGGTGATGCTATTACTGTACACCTTTGTTGTAACGCTTTATGTACACAGTATTCGCGTTATCATACTCCATGCTATCACCAAAGTGAACAGAAAGGCCTTACTTTGAACATCAAGAAGACAGAGACTATGGTTATATCTAAGAAACAGAATCCACCAGCATGCAGTATTAAATTAAACGGAACTGTTCTAAAGCAGGTGCAGAAATTCAAATACCTTGGAGCAGTAATAACTTCAGATGGGAAATGCAGAACAGAAATTAGGAACAGAATAGGCCAAGCAAAGACTGCATTTCAGAGAATGAGAAACATATTGACCAACACATCCTTATCAATGAATGTTAGAAAACGAGTACTAAAATGCTATATTGAACCTATCTTGTTATATGGAAATGAATCATGGACAATAGGCAAGTCTGCACAAAAATCATTGGAAGCAGCAGAAATGTGGTTTATTAGAAGAATGTTGCGAATCCCCTGGACAGCAAAAATAACTAATGAAGAATGTAGGAGAAGAGCTGGAGAGACGAAAAACCTTGTCAAAAAGATAAGAGAGAGACAATGTACTTTCATAGGACATGCAATGAGAAGAGGGGGCATTGAAAATATTATAACAACAGGAAAAATAGAAGGAAGAAGATCAAGAGGAAGACCAAGAGAAATGATACTGGACAGTCTGACGGGATGGTGTGAGAGGAGATCACTAACTGAGCTGATGGCATGCATGAAGGATCGCGTACTCTGGAGAAGCATAATAGCCAACGCCAGTCGGCACGGCACATGATGATGATGATGATGCTATCACCTCATGGTTTGTAAAGCCCACCATCTCATTATTTCATTCCACGGGCAATCATCCTCAACTCACGTCACTTGTACATGCTTCGTTATTGTTTATTTGAAAGTTTTTGTCTGGAAAAATTTGAAAAAAAAGCAAAAAAAAAAAAAAAGAAAGAAAAACAAACAAACAAAAAACAAACAAACAAACAAACAAAAAAAAAAAAACCCCCAAAAAAATGACCTGGCTCGGTTGACTCGCCCTTGGTGGTTTTGGTGCTTGCTGAATTTGCATATAAAATATTAATAGAAAAAAAAAAGGAAAGGCAACGAGTGGCCACCATACATCATGCGCTGATGGCCCAGCATAATGAGGTCTCTAACGGTTCATCCCCTACGACATTTGCTATGGGAATTAAATTTTAAGGAGACACTTTTACATCTTACATCCATCCCTTCCACAAGTTTTCCTGTCCTTGTCGAATTTTTCAATCTCATCAAGGGATTTTATGTCTACTAATTCGGCCTCTCTTAACAATGTCCTCTCTAGAGTTTCACGTGGTCGATCTCTTTTTCTTCGACCTGTTGTGTTCCACTTGATAGCTTCTTTTGGGATTCTCTGACTGATATATAACCGATATATGTCTATCTCCTTTTTATGACCACCCATGAGAGAGGTTGTTGTTCACTCATCTACCTTATCTCCGTTGTTCTTGAAATTCATTCCACTTTATACCAGGTATTTTCCTCAGGCATTTGTTTTTAAAAAAGTCTAATTTGTTTTCTATTTCTATAGTTGTTTTCCAGTTTTCGCATGCATAAATGAGGGTGGATATTATATTTGAACTGAATAATCTTAGCTTGGTTTTCGTGCTTCTTACTTTAGAGTGCCATATGTTCTCAAGATACTTGAAGGTCAGTTCTGCTTTTGAAATTCTAACTTCCTTTCTGATCTCACCATTCTGGTCTATGTAGCTGCCGAGGTGTGCAAATTGGTGTACTTCTTCAACAGTTGTTCCTTCTAAGTAGATTTTCCCGTCTTGATTACTGGGAAGTTTCGTTATTTTTATTTTTTCCTTCTTAATTTCAAGTCCTACTGACAGCTGAAATATGTATCAGTGAGGAAAAATTGGAAGAAGTGGAGAGTTTTGAATATATTGGATCATTACTAACTAATAATGGAGATACAACGAGGGAAATTAAAAGGAGGACATCTACTGCTCTTCAGAAAGTAAAGCAACTAAAGAATCTGTAGAGAGAAACAGACAGAACCACAAAAATAAGATTTTTAAGGGCTTGCATCTTTCCCATCGCAACATATGCCTATGAGACCTGGACATTTAACAAAACAGCTGAGAAACACTTTGAATGTAAATGCTACAGAAGAGTTCTTCAAATATCATGAACACAGAAAAGAACAAATATATCCATACTACAAGAACTTAATAATGAAGAAGGCTGGCTAGTAAAGAGGATTAAAGAGAGAAAACTTAAATAGTTTGCACACTTTAAACGTCATGAGAATTTGGAGAAGACCGTCTTGGAAGGGTACATAATGGGAAAAAGAAAGAGAGGAAGACCAAGGCGAAGATGGCTGCAAGACATCGTTGATGATCTGCAAATGGGTGCATCAGAAGCAAGACATCTTGCTCACAAACGAGAGGCCTACAGGAGTGCTGTTAGGGAGGCAAAGTTCCGCAAGGGACATACAAATGAATGAATGAATGAACTGTTTTCCTAGACAGTGAAGACACGGTAACTGTTTTTTTCTGCATCAAATTCACATTTACCTGATAAGAGTTATTTCATCTGCAAAATCAAGATCTACTAGTTGGGTAAAAAGTAAGTAAAGATAGTCCCATAGCAAACGCCGTAGGGAGATGAAGCGTTAGAGACCTCATTATGCTGGGTCATCAGCGTATGAGGTAGGGTGACCAGTTCCTTTCCTCGCTGCCTTTACTTCCCAGATTTTCTCTGGTACCCATTTTACGAGGCTGGGTCGACCTCGGGGCCGTATTGGTCGGAAAAAAAAAATCCCGCTCAGCTGGGGATTCGAACCCTCGACCATTTGGTTGCTAGACGAGTGCTCTAACCACTACGCTGGCCGGCCACTAGTTGGGTCCCATGTTTAAAAAAAAGTTCATGAACAAAGTTGCTTCCCGAATCAGAAACAAACAAACAAACAAAAAATCAAATATATTTGTTTTCTATTAACGTGACTAACCATCTCGTATCATACAAGATATACCGATCTGAGCGATTTGTCCTGGAAGATGTGGTACTTTCATCGTGGGGCACTAGTTAAATATCTCCTTATTTTAAAACATTTCTTTCTTATTGTCGTCTTTGACCGCTGCGTGTTCGAAAACACCCAGAATTTAAAACTAAATAATTTTACTGTTGCTTGTTAATGTTGCTTGTTAATGTTGCTATTGTGAAGAAAATTCACTCTGTACAGAAGTACAACAAGCAAGCCTGAGTGTGACATTTGTAAGTACAATTATAAAGCTACTGATTCAAATTAAAATTTAATTTTACACTTTTCTGCGTTACTTTAAGTTCAGGTCATGAAAACTTCGGTTTTAGCGGTACGGTGCTGGTGTGCTAAACGAGTGGTCTGGGTTCTAGTCCCAGTAGATGAAATATTTGATCTTTTCTCTTTCTTTTTTCGTTCTCAGCCTTCAGAAGTCTGGTGAATTAAAAAAATTTTTTTTAGTTCTCTCTTGGATGACTAATTGATGGATACGTTGATGCACAGACAGACAGACAGACAGACAGACAGACAGACAGACAGACAGACAAACAGACAGACAGACAAACAGACATTGTCATGTAATGTATCCCGGTAGTACCATTTATCTTCCTAATGTTTGATAATTTCAAATACAGAAGTGGCAACTTAACGTCTAATTCGTGACCATCGATAAAACGAAGGGCATTAAAAACTGTTAACTTTGTACTGATTTACGAGTAAATCAAGGTTGTTTCCCTTACCATTGTATCTTCCTTATCAGACATCTATTTCTGACTGCAGACGGCTATCGACAAACTTAAATCCTTACCTATGTTACAAATTTCATACATTCATAAATTTTACGGACAGGACAAACGCAAAACAGTCACGAAACTCAGACGTAGGCGGGAGCATTTCGGAAACACCAGATCCTGCCCGGGTAGACCAAGATGGTGATTCAGTTACCGCTGGGAGATGAATCTTAGGAAACTGTTCGTTATAATAGAGATGGATAGTTCACAAGCTGGAACTTTATACAGAAAGACAGATCTGTAAATTTAGAATTACTTGTGTGGGTCTGACAATAAAATACCGTGGTTTACCAGCTCAGGAACTAAGATAGCTGTGTTAACTGGACAGTCAGTTACAGGAAGCTCAGTGTCGATGTTAATGATGTGAGATGTAAAGAATGTCTTTGGAAGGTGAAAGGTCATGGTAGCAGGGTTCGTTTTTATTGGCTGAAATTTTAAGCTGGTCACTAGAAGGCTTTCTCCGTCAAGTTTCCTCTTCTCTTCTTCAGCATTTTTATCAAGTAGTCAAGTTTTGTTTACCTGCTTTTGAGCGAAGGTTGGTGATAATAAATCTCCAGTTCTCTCGCTCCCTCGCCTTGTTGGTGCACTGATCCAGGCTGTGTCTTGTCCATTCTCGTATCTTATCTTTCTATCTACATCTGTCTTGCTCTTTTTCCTTCCACCTTTCCTTCTGGTATGGGCTTCAGTATGTTGTTATGTCTTTTGATATGGCCAAAGTATTTTGTTTTCTTCATCTTTATTTCTTGGAGAAGTTCTCCGTGCACTTGGAGCTGTTCTAAGACTTGTGTATAAGGCTGGTACTTAACGTGTCGTGAAGGAACATAGAACCAGATCTGTAAATCTGTCTCGGTCTGTTTTTTTGTTTGTCTGTCTCTGCCTCTCTCTTTCTCTCTCTCTCACCTTTCTCTGTATGTGTGTGTGTGCTCGCGCGTGTGTATTTTACAAAAGAGCATCTGTAGCAGCAATCTTCGCCACAAAACACACTTTTAAAAAATTCTTTCTACTGAATTTCTACATCATCATCATCATCACCATCGCTATCCTCCGCCCACATCAAGCGACGTTGGTTAATTGTTCTTATTTTGTCTCTTGCATTTTTGGGTGCACTTGGCCATGTGCTTCCTGTACATTTTTTGTTGTTGTTGTAATGTCGTTATCTTTATTGTTGTCCTTCCTTTGCTCTTTTGCCCCATAACTTTTCTGTTATTTAAGAGCTTCAGTGAATTATAAGGCTGCTTGACATGAGGAATATACTTCATTTACTACTTGTCGTCTTTTCATGTTTTGCTATTGTGAAACTCACTTCAGCCAGTACCTGTACTTGTTTCTCATTTATTCCCCATTCTACCACGGTGTGCTTGTTTTTTTTCTGTCTATCCGCAACTAAATTAATAATTCTATCCGAAATTAAGCTTCTCTACTGCTCTTTTGTCCACCTGTTTTCTCACTGTGTCACCCTCTTAGGTTAGTTCATAGATACGACAAAAGACACAGCCGACTAAGCAAGATTCTTCGCTTGTGCTAACATCTTGTCAAAAAAATGTGCTGGATGTTTTTGTTTTCATTAACACAGGATTATAGACCAAACGAGGACAGAAGATTGAGAACAGCTTTGTAGGATTAGATCTCGAAAAAATCGTAGACATGAGAGAAAGAAAAATGACAAGAGAATTACCTGGGATTCGAACCATAGACTCCGGTAGGACGAGCAGCCGTTCGAATCCCAGGTAATTCTTTTGTGGTTTTTTTTCTCTCACGTCTCACTAAAGCGCTTGGTCTACGATTTTTTCTAGGTCTAATCCTACAAAACTGTGTTCTCTTACTTTACTGTACGAAAGCCTCGTTGTTTCCTATTTATAAGAAGATTGACAGATATGTTGAGAACAGACCAGGAGCTTGGTACACTATATCCAGATGTACCATCAAAAAAGGGAAGTTGAATTTGCTAGAGACCTATTAAAGCCAAAAATCTATGGAAAGTGCCAGAAGATAATGATAAACAAAGCTTACGTCGATGTTAAACTTTCCTGATGAATGTTGTCTCCATAGTTTCGTTCATTAATTATTGACGGGCAAGAATAAGCTGTTTGACAAGGAAACTTTCGAAGCTGAAGTTATGGGGACACAGTCAAAGTCTAAAGACAAGTTATTTGTTACACTGCGCCATGTCGCTGTTCGTTATGATCAAGGACATATTATTTTCTTTTGTAGCTTACATTTCGACCAGCTTACAACAGATAAACTTCTGTAGGATCTGTCTACTAAGACGTTTCGTGTTCTTATCACCAGACAACACAAAGACAGGAGCTGGCGAGTCACGAACGGTCAAAGATCTGCACAATAGAAGCGCGCTAAGAAATAGGTCGGAGTACCACTTCCGATTTACCAAGTAGATTAATGCTTCCATACTCTCTCTCTCTCTCTCTCTCTCTCTCTCTCTCACATACACGCATATACACACACATATACACACATACACACCAGTACTAGACTAACATCTACACATCTACACATCCACACATCCACACATTTACACATCCACACATCTACACATCTAAGTTTAACACGCTAGTCTCCTGAAGACCATAATCATCATCATCATCGTGTGCCGTGCCGACTGGCGTTGGCTATTATGCTTCTCCAGGGTACACGATCCTTCATGCAGGCCATCAGTTCAGTTGCTGATCTCGTCTCACACCAACCCGTCAGACTGTCCAGTATCATTTCTCTTGGTCTTCCTCTTGATCTTCTTCCTTCTATTTTTCCTGTTGTTATAATATTTTCAATGCCCCCTCTTCTCATTGCATGTCCTATGAAAGTACATTGTCTCTCTCTCTCTTATCTTTTTGGCAAGGTTTTTTGCCTCTCAGCTCTTCTCATACATTCTTCATTAGTTATTTTTGCTGTTCAGGGGATTCGCAACATTCTTCTAATAAACCACATTTCTGCTGCCTCCAGTGCTTCCTGAAGACCACAGGATGAAATATATGTTTTTAAGAAATGGTTAAAATATGATTACACACCAAAATAATATTAATACATTTAAAAAATGACAGCCAGCAAAACATCGCTGGATCAGTCAGTCATTTGCATGTCCCTTGCAGAACTTTGCCTCCCTAACAGCACTCCTGTAGGCCTCTCGGTTGTAAGCAAGATGACCTGCTGCTGATGCATCCATTTGCAGATTATCAGCGATGTCTTGCAGCCGTCTTCGCCTTGGTCTTCCTCTCTTTCTTTTCCCATTATGTATCCTTCCAAGACGGTCTTCTCTAGATTATCATGACGTTTAATGTGTCCAAAATATTTAAGTTTTCTTTGTTTAATTCTTTTTACTAGCCAGCCTTCTTCAATATTTAGTTCTTGTAGTATGGATAAGGATGTGCACTATCTCCAGGCCTTTTTTCTCTGTACAGCGAGAATATTCTAAGAACGATCACCACAGAACCAGGCACAAAAATTGGAAGATAGAATATTAACAACCTTCGGTATGCTGACGACACAGTACTGATAGCTGAGAACCAACAAGACCTGCAAATCTTTTAGATAAAGTCGCCAAAGAAAGTGAACAGAAAGGCCTTACTTTTAACAGAGACTATGGTTATATCTAAGAAACAGAATTCACCAAACATTCAGTATAAAATTAAACGGAACTATTCTAAAGAAGGTGCAGAAATTCAAATACCTTGGAGCAGTAATAACTTCAGATGGGAAATGCAGAACAGAAATTAGAAACAGAATAGGCCAAGCAAAGACTGCATTTCAGAGAATGAGAAACATATTAACCAACACATCCTTATCAATGAAAACGAGTCCTAAAATACTATATTGAACCTATCTTGTTATATGGAAGTGAATCATGGACAATAGGCAAGTCTGCACAAAAATCATTGGAAGCAGCAGAAATGTGGTCTATTAGAAGAATGTTGCGAATCCCCTGAACAGCAAAAATAACTAATGAAGAATGTATGAGAAGAACTGGGGAGACAAAAAAATCTTGTCAGAAAAATAAGAGAGAGATAATGTACTTTCATAGGACATGCAGTGAGAAGAAGGGGCATTGAAAATATTATAACAACAGGAAAAATAGAAGGAAGAAGATCAAGAGGAAGACCAAGAGAAATGATACTGGACAGTCTGACGGGATGGTGTGAGAGGAGATCAGCAACTGAGCTGATGGCTGATGAAGGATCGTGTACTCTGGAGAAGCATAATAGCCAACGCCAGTCGGCACGGCACACGATGATGATGATGATGAGTATGGATATATTTGTTCTTTTTTATGTCCATGATATTTGAAGAACTCTTCTGTAGCAGTTATATTCAAAAGTATTTATGTGTTTCTCAGCTGGTTTATTAAATGCCCAGGTCTCACAGGCATATGTTGCATCTCAGAGGCAAATGTTTTTAACATCGCTGGGTATCCTGACCTTATCTACCAGCAGACATTTAGTGGCGTATCTTATTTATCATAATTTTTTTTTCTTTTCGTTTGATCACACATGAATTATCAGCTGATTATTTAAACTAAAAACCCAGGTAAAATCTATACAATTTTTACATTATTTTAATGCTTTGACATCAACCTAACACTATTTTATGTTTTAACATCAACCTAACATGTACTGGGTTTATAAATCTTTAGTGGTAAAAGTAACACTAATAAACATCTGCTAAATAATCCCCAGTTCATGTTTTAAAATAAACATCCGTGATGAATGTGTTAAGGTAATGAATTTGTTAAGGTAATGAATTTGTTAAGGTAATGAATTTGTTAAGGTAATGAATTTGTTAAGGTAATAAATTTGTTAAGGTAATGAATTTGTTAAGGTAATGAATTTGTTAAGGTAATAAATTTGTTAAGGTAATGAATTTGTTAAGGTAATGAATTTGTTAAGCTGAAGCCATAGCAAAAATGTGTATCTATTGTGACAGTATGAGCTGAGGGTTGGAGAAATCTGTTGATAGAAGAGCATATACAGGAAGTATACGTCCCAGAGGGAATTATGAATAGAACACCTACTAGTTAGACAGAAAATAAAAGGGAACAGCATCAGTGAGGACAGAATAGCGACGCTGGGACACACTTAGACGCTTTGAGACTAAGAGGACGAAGTGGTACAGAGAGACATGGGCGGACAGAAGGGGGACTCGAAGAGTGACACGATCAACAGGACAGAGAGACATAGGCGGACCGAAGGGGGACTCGAAGAGTGACACGATCAACAGGACAGGAGGTAGACAAATAGGGCCAGGAGATCCGGACATAGACGGAAGGAGAACATAGTTGTGTACAATTTGAAGACCGTCGAGAAATGATGGATCAGTAAAAAAACATCGGAAAAACTTGACAAGGATCATGTACGTCTTTTTATTTGTTAATTGGGAGAAGTTGAAAATCTTGAGCTGTTGAGAACAGTTGAACGTTGAAGGCCACGGTCAGCAGTTAAGAAGTTGAGTTTGGTGGGTTGCTGAGAACAGCTGAAGCACATCCACGGCCATCACGCAATATCAGGTCGCTGACCTGCCACAGGGGTTTGATGGTGTAAGCTGAGGGTTGGAGACATCTGTTGATAGAAGAGTATAACAATATAAGAGTATGGCACAATAGATAGTGGGATTATCTGGCAATATTCACCATGAAACAAGTCTGAACTAATATGGTCAGCAATGATACTGCATCTAAAATAAAATTTGACGAATTCTTAGGAAATGTGAGGCTTTTATTTTCTTACTTCTAAAAAAAATCCTTGCCAAATTAAAATTGCGTCGCATACACTGGTGCGCCATATATACAGGTGCGCCTTATATACACGTGCACCTTATATGCTGGTGTGCCATATATACAGATGCGTCTTATATGCTGGTGCGCCTTATATACAGGTGCGTCTTATATGCTGGTGCGCCTTATATGCTGGTGCCTCTTATATGCAGGTGCGTTTTGTATTGTAGATAAATATGGTTTTATATACATACATACATACATACATATATATATATATATATATATATATATATAAGAGATCGTTTCCACTTATAACTGAATTAAGATTTAAAACTATATCTCCCACTAGCATGTCTCTGGTTATTAGGAAAAGTTGCTCAATAACCCTCACTGAAATAATGACAGAATTCATGCACTGAAATCTTTGTGGAATGTACGTCAAACTGTAGATATTGGATGTTATACTTAACACTCATAACTTCCTGTGTAAAAATAATTTTTTCATGTTAAAAACTTTGATATTTTGTGTCTCTATAACAACTTGCTCCAGGCAGTTATCTAATTTTTAATCACCATTTTCAGCGACGCTTTAATATTTGTCACTTTTCTTCGGGACATTTTACTTTCTCTTCCCTTAATAGAAGCAAACCTACGCATCCACCCCCTTAATGAAAGCAAACCCACGCACCCACCCTCTTAATAGAAGCAAACCCACACATCCACCCTCTTAATAGAAGCAAACCTACGCATCCACCCCCTTAATGAAAGCAAACCCACGCACCCACCCTCTTAATAGAAGCAAACCCACACATCCACCCTCTTAGTCCTCGAAGCTGAGACCCTGGGCAAGGTCTCATAAAGATAGATTTACACACTCTCATCCTGTCTCAGTTTCGAGCAACTCTAGAAAATGACCTTTCTTCTAAAAAGATCTCTCCAACTCGTACTGATGTATTGAATTAGAATTCTAAAATACAATTCTCTCTCGTGGTTTGTTTCTTCGTGGACTCCGTAACTGCTTCTTAGTCCAGGCGACGCCATTTTGGCGACTGGGCATGCTAGCAGTTACACTGAAGTAACTGTGAAGTGCCACTTCCCTGCCGCTGTGACCAGACTTTGCAAATCATTCTGCTGGAACAGGACAGCAAACATGCTGCTCTAATCCGCTTAAGTTCAACTTAACTTGAAATTCTCTTCGTACAAGCCACACAGAAATGAGCGGAGGTATGGGGAGATGTTGGGAGCCTGGTGGTTTTAGTACTGTGCTCTCTCCTATCAAATGTATATTTATGTCAGCAGGTGTACATTTATATCAGCAACTGTACATCTATATCAGCAAGTGTACATTTATATTAGCAAGTGTACATTTGTATCAGTAAGTGAGACAGCCCTCTCCTTTTTCTGTGCATGAGATTAGTATAAGATAGTTTTGTGAATCATCATCATCATCATCGTTGTTATCATCATCATCATTACCACCACCACCACCACCACCATCATTATCATCATCATCATCATCATCATCACCACCATCATCGGAATTTCTGTGTCACGACCTCGTTTCTTTCCGGGTGTCACGATCCCTTATGTTTGCTGAGCGGTTACTAAAGACTATGTCAACAAAACACCTTTTTTTGGGGTGCTAGTTGGCTAAGTCGATAGTAAGCTGTTCTCTCGTGGCTAGACGGCTGCTCGTCCTACCGGAGTCCGTGTTCGAATACCAGGTAATTCTCTTGTGTTTTTTCTTTCTCTCACGTCTCACTAAAGTGCTTTGTCTATGATTTTTTCGAGGTCTAATCATACAAAATTTGTTCTCTTACTTTATCATCATCATCACCACTACCATCATCATCATCATCAATCACCATCATCATGGTCATTACCACCACCACCACCGTTATCATCACCATTATCACCTCTAATATCATCATCATCATTATTATTATCACCATCATCATCATCATCATCATCATCGTTGTTATCATCATCATCATCATCATCATCACCACCACCACCATCATTATCATCATCATCACCACTACCATCATCATCATCACCATCATCATGGTCATTACCACCACCACCACCGTTATCATCACCATTATCACCTCTAATATCATCATCATCATTATTATTATCACCATCATCATCATCAGATTAGTAATAAAACCACTATTCTTTAGTTTTGTGGTTCGTCCTTCATGTCTCTAGTCACATCTACTGTGTCCCATGTTCCGCATATTTTGGTAAGCTAGTGAAAGATTTAACTCTCTCTCTCTCTCTCTCTCTCTCTCTCTCTCTCTCTTTAAACATCAATAATTAGTTAACAAACAGTTAAACATCAAGTGAAGTCCCTCTGGATAACACCTGAGATATTGCAAGTCATAAGGGAAAGGAATCAGGCCCACAAAAATAAGGAATCCATTAGCTACCGATTACTTAGAAATAGAGTTCAATATTTAATTAGGCAAGAAAAGGGAAATTACTTTAGAAACCTAGTTCAGAATAAATCAGACAGTAAGTCTGTCTGGAAAGCAATTAACATTCTAGCAAACAAGATAAAGCAGTCTGACTTGCAGAGTTATAATCATGTGCCTGCTTGAAGAGTTCAGCAATCACTTCTTCTACCAACCCCTACTTTTGACTTAAGCGAATTAAATACATTTATAGGCAGCAAATGTGCAAATCTAAAGCAACCCAGCATTCCTATCATGTCAGTGATGTTTATAATTATCTTTCATCTTTAAAGAACAACAACACAGCAGGACTTGATTAAATCAGCAACAAGATATTACGCTACTCAGCCCCAGTAATTACAGATACACTAACATACATTTACAATCAGTGCATTGCACATTGTCATTTTCCAGAGGCTTTTAAAATTGCAGAAATATATCCCCTTTTTAAATCTAGTTCGGAGAAAGATCCCTCAAGCTATAGACCAATTTCCATTCTATCAACTTTATCAAAACCCCTAGAAAAACACATACAAAAAACAACCTTACAACACATGCAAGAAAATGATTTGATTGTTGACTGTCAGTCAGGTTTTAGGCCGAAACATTCCTGCCACACAGCTCTCACAAAAAGACAGAATGTTGGTTATCTAATATAAACGATGATAAATTATGTGGTGCTGTCTTTGTTGACTTAAAAAAAAGCATTTGACATAATTGATCATGAAATCCTAGTTAGAAAGCTTGAGATTTATAGATTACACCCTGACTTGACAAAATTTATTACATCTTTTCTTTCCAACAGACAGCAGGTAGTTTGCCTCAAAAACTCTAAGTCTGGTTCATCTGTGGTTGATAATGGCGTTCCACATGGATATATTCTTGGTCCTCTTCTGTTTACCATCTACATCAATGATCTTCCACTTCATCTAAAAAAATCATCTTGTGATCTATTTTTCTGATTGCACAGTTTACACTAGTGACAATGACTGTATTAACCTTGAGTCAACTCTTCAAATTGAAATAAACAGCCTAATTAACTGGAGCAACAACAACAGAATGCTTATAAACACCACAAAACAAAATCCATGCTCATTACAACAAGACAGAAATTAACAAATTCACTAACAACAACACTACAGCTCCACGCTGGAACTTTACAGATAGAGAATGTTAGTGAACATAAAACTCTAGGTCTCATGATTGACTACCACCTCAGCTAGAATCAATATGTAGACAATCTAACCAAACTCATTGCACAAAAAGTTTACCAATTTACTCAAATTAAAAATTTTATTGACATAAACACCAGAAGAATATCACAGATACAAACACACTTGGACTACTGTTTCACAGTCTGGAATAGTTGTTCCATGTCAAACAAAAAAAGACTTTACTCACTTCAAAAAACGAGCAGTAAAGCTTATGGATGACAAACATGCAGCACGTATTACAAATAATGACAAACATCTTGATATTCTACCCCTCAAGAAGAGATTTCTTTTCAACAAGGCCAAGTTAATTCATAAAATTCTATCGCACAATGCTCCACCCTATCTGTAGTTGTTGTTCAAATCCAACCCAAAACACAGTCAACGCTTAAGCAATTGTATTCTCCCAAAACCAAGGCTTGACATGTTTTAAAAAGGCTTCTCTTACTCAGCTGCCCACCTTTGGAATGCCCTACCAATTCACGTAAAACTTATAAGTAATATTCGTTCTTATAACTTTAAACTCTGTCAGCATCTGTTTGATATGGACTATATGCCTTCATAAGCATAGTCTAAAGTAGTTTAAAGTATGGCTTAATTGTTGTAAATTTTTTTATACTGTTTTCCTATATTAGTTTTGAGTGAATGTAAGAATGCAAGTTTATTTCATGTTGTTGCATAAATCAGATATAATATGTTCGGTTATGAGTCATATATTTCTGAATAGTTCCATATTATTAAACTGAAGCTTAAAGATGCTCTTTGATTAATACCTCACAGGTTTCACAGAACTTTAACATTTCACTCGATCAGAGAAACTCAGATGAAATGTTCCTTGAATTCATTTATTTTAACAAATAAGTTCAAGATGTATTGTCAACTACATCACTTGGATTGAAACATTTAATTATTTGTTCACAATATCAAACTCTATCATATTCTACATACAGTATTTCTCAATTTATCAAATTCACATTATTCTACACTTGATAGGAGAACAATTCCTATCTCAGCATTGTATCACATCTGCAACACGTGGTCAACTAGTCTCGTCTAAAATCATTGTATTCAAAGTTTCAAAAGTGTCAGTTCTTCTTAATCACTTGAATCACTTGAAAACCATCTTCCGTCTAACACTACTTCTGATTTTATATCGTCTCGTCCTCTTTCTTTTCTTGTCTGTCTTCTGATTTCTTCTGACGGTCTTCCTTTGCCGTCTCTCAATCGTAGTGTACTAACGAGCAAAGTCTACTTGCCTCTTCTCTAGACTTCTGTTCTTATCTCTCATCTGATGGCTTCTCGGCTGTTCTGGTAGGACCTTCTTTCTTCACTCTTTGACTGTCCACGTGCACTGACCATCCTGCTTGCAGTTCTGGTCAGTTGCTACTTGCCGGACCGACAGTGTTCAGACGATCTCCCTCTTCTGTCTCCTCTCTCTTCTACTTCCGTACTTCTTGGTTCTAGATTGTCTGTTCTTCCGTCTTCTGGCTCCCTCCTCCTTCTCCTCTCTCTTCTACTTCCGTACTTATTGGTTCTAGATTGTCTGTTCTTCCATCTTCTGGCTCCCTCCTTCTTCTCCTCTCTCTTTTACTTCCGTACTTCTTGGTTCTAGATTGTCTGTTCTTCCGTCTTCTGGCTCCCTCCTCTGTCTCCTCTCTCCTCTACTTCCGTACTTCTTGGTTCTAGATTGTCTGTTCTTCTGACTTCTGGCTCTCTCCTCTGTCTCCTGTCCTCTACTTCTGTACTTCTTGGTCTCTCCTGTCTCTCCGCTGACCTTTTTATCTTCAAGTCCAGCTTGACGGATTAACCAATAAGTATTTTGGCTCCACCCTTCAGATGTCCACTGGTTCCCATGAAAGTTCCGATTGTCCGTCATTCAAACTGCCCCGTGACTTATCTCTCGTAAGTCAATTATCCAATAGGCCACGCCTCTAAATATTTAATTGGTCAGTTGGCCGAGTTGGTCACTCCTTTATTGAAAAACCGTGTGCAATAGCATCATAAAAGCGTCCTAAAGCGTGTCACCTAAATGTGTCGCTCGTGTCAATATCAATTTTGTATATACAATTGTTATTTACCTAAGTCATTATCTTGCTCTCTCATGTCAGAGGTTTTATTGTGTCCTCACTTTTCATTGTGTCTGCCTTTTCTCTTCGTCTTTTCTATTTTGTTTACACGTGTCAACGTCCAATCACCGCTTTGTCATCACTGGATCATCCTACTTTCTGGCGTCCTTTCTTTGTATTACCTATATCTCAGTGTTACTGAGTCTCGTCCTTTTCTATTCACTGTTTCCACTGTTTACTTTTGTCCGTGTCTGATTCTAGTGTCATGGAAGTTCTATACCTTTCTATTCTTTTTTTCTACCTACTTTTCCCTGTCGCTATTCGATGTTACTACTCAGGGGAAAAAAAGTAAGTGTGCAGTGGTGTCAAGCGCACCAATCACGTTTTCATGAGTGAAATGCAATCAAATTTGGCACAAAGTTTTGTCCGAGTGTTGTCTACTTCCCCGTGCTGCACGAAGTTGATCGCACTATTCATGGGGAGATAACCACAGCTCCAGTGAAATCACGTGCGGATCCATGATTGGTTACTGACCACGGATAAAATGAGGGTAAGTGTGTAATTCTCGTAATCTTTGAAGAAAGAAGTAGTTGAATTCCAAAATAAACATTTTTTTTTCATCATGCCAAGATTGAATGAACATCGGTGAGAAATAGCTGTTCGGATGTTAATTGCTGGATCAACAGTAGCAGCAGTATCTCAACATTTTAATATGCACAGAAACACAATATCACGCCTTCAAAGTCGTTTTAACCAAAATGGTTCCGTTGCTGACCGCCATAGAAGCGGCAGACCACGAGTTACCACCCTTGCACAAGACCGCTACATCCACCTCATGCACCTTCGTAACATGGACTTCCTGCAACATTCCAGGTGTAAGACGTGTGTCGGGCAGGACAGTGAGGAACAGACTCAGAGAGGTAAATCTCTTACCTCATAGGCCTGCAGTTAGACCAGTACTGACAGTTCGCCACAGACAAACCCGCTTGAACTGGGCCAGGCACCATGTGGCATGGCCTTATCATCAATGAAGACGGATCCTGTTCACTGATGAGTCCAGATTCTATCTGCAAGGCCATGATGGGCGTGCTTTAGTGTATAGGCGAAGAGGAGAACGCGAGTAACTGTGTGCTAGAGGTGGATAGGAGGAGAGGAGCAGTGTAATGGTTTGGGGAGGAATTTCCTATGCTGGCCGAACAAACCTAGTCTTCATCAATGGCAACCTTACAGGTTTACGACATAGGGACGAAATCATTGCACGCCACGTAATACCTTTTCTGGATGCTAATGGACAAGGCGTGATACTGCAGCAAGTTAACGCTCGTCCACATTTCGCACGTATGGTCAGGGACCACTTTCAGCAGCACCAGATTACTGTCTTGCCACGGCCAACAGTTTCACCGGACCTGTCACCTATCCAGCACATTTGGGTTGAACTGGACCGCAGGTTGAGAAGACGACACAATCGTCCTGGAAACCGCCAAGAATTAGCCCAAGCGTTGCAAGAAGAATGGAATAACATGCCTCAACAACTGATACAACTTGTCATTGGTTCGATGAGAAGGCGGTGTCAAGCAGTGATAACTGCCCGAGGAGGACACACACGATATTGAAACTCTGATTTTCTTTTCTCGGGGTGGTGAGCCACATTAGGTGAGTTTTTTTTTTACTTTTTTGTGACATGTGACTGGCCTGAAAGTTATCATTTTATCTGTTATTGGATAATCAAACATAATGTGTGTCAAATTTTATTTCAGTTATCACCTGAACACGTTCATGGTGCTTTTTAAAGCATTGCACATTTACTTTTTTCCGTGAGTATATTTTGTTAACAGTATATTTTCATAATCATAATCATTAATAATAATAATAATAACTATAATCATTACTTACAAGACCATGCTACACAGAGTATAGAGTGTATGGACACGAGATAAGTTTATTATTTATTTATGTAATCATTTAAATTGTTTTCACGATTATTACGCTCATTAACAAATGCTGAATGACTGTGACTGAGTGAAAGCTGTATGATGAAGGGCAGAATGTCAGACGGGCCTGCCTACCCAATTCTTAACCCGTTGAAAATAAAGTATGTTCGTTCGTTCGTTCTCTCTATCATTTATTTTTGATTTGAAGTTTCTTCTGTCTTGACAATACTTTTTGTTGTTTGTTGTTGTGATATGAAGATAATAACCAGGACATCATTGTCTATCGTCAGGTGAATTCCAGCACATTTTTATCTGTCAAAACTTTCGTTGATTGTCAGACAAAACCTACAGACTGTCATTAATTATAGTTTCATTGCTGTACATTACAGCGGGTGGCGGTGAGTCGTCAGACATGGAAAGATATGATTTCCGCCTTATGAGCCAGAGTTGGCCCTAAAGGAATGTCAATCAATCAATCACATTACAGTTATCTGCCTTCTTTTTTTGACAGTGAAAATTTTTGATAATGTGAAAATATTGTACTTCCAGTGTTGGCTACAATTTTTTTTTCTTTCAGCTGTGTGCCTAGTTCCTTGCATAATGTTGTGTCCAGTTTTTGTCATATACTGCTATCGTTTGTGTGTGGGAAGTTGTTTTATATATTTTCTCTACTGAGCGCTATATAAGGTCTCTGCTGGCCAACAGGACCTGTTTATTCTCTGTACTGTGGTCTACATCTTATCTCTGCTGAGTGTTGTACTATGGGTTACATCTTATCTCTGCTGAGTGTTGTACTGTGGTTTATATCTTATCTCTGGTGAGTGTTCTACTGTGGTTTATATCTTATCTCGGCTGATTGCTGTACTGTGGTTTACCAAAATGTATAAACTAGGAAATAAGTAGGAACAGCTTTAATACTTAACGACTACGAAGTTGTGACGTTTCGGCGTGAGCCTTAATCATCCAAACACACACAGGACAAAGAATTAGAGAGAGGAGATAAAGTATAGACTCACATGAATCCTATATTTTAAAAGAAATAAAATAAACAGAGCACTTAGCTATAACTTGAAAGAATATTTAGTTTTTCCGACGCTCGTTCAGAAAGTGCCCGTTCAAAATGTGCTCGTTCAGAAATGTACAGAAATGCTAACGGTGGAGCGTAGAGAATGTTTAAATAGAGACTTGTGATGTGTGATAGGTGGATCGTAACTGAGGGTAGTGGGTGGGGAAACTGTTGAGGGGAGAGAGAGTGATTCAGTGTTAACCTAGCCAGGAGAAGGTGAAAGAAATGATTGTGGTTGGGGTAGAGGGGCTGTAATGCAATGGTGTGAGGAGGTTCTGAACTATGTGTAACAAGTGAGGAGAGAATGGAGTTTAGTGGAGAGGGATTATGATTGTGGAAGAGGAGAATGTTAGGTGTAGCTGAACAACGAATTCAAACCGTGTGGTTTCAGCGTCCCATATTCCTGAATGTAGCGGTTCTCAAGCGCTAGGCGACTTGTGTCATCTGCGTGACATTGTTTGATGGCTGTTACCAGAAAATCAGATTTGCCTCTGTGGTTGGGGCCATTGAAATGATTCTGGACTGGTTTCGAAGCATGCTGGATGATATCGTACAGATGTTTCTGCAGGTCCCCTAGTCTGAGACCAGTCTCACCAATATAAGTTATCCTGCATCTTTTGCATATGATGACATATGTTACAATGTCACGCATATGACTTTATCTACTCTCTCTAATTCTTCGTCATATGTGTGTTTGTATGATTAAGGCTCACGCCGAAACGTCACAACTTTGTAGTCATTAAGTAATAAAGCTGTTCATACTTTTTTTCGTAGTTTATACATCTTGGTATCACAGCTTTACTGAAGTTCTTCGTCTATAGTTGTATACTTATACATTAATTATTGTGTGTGCTGTGGCTTACGTCTTATCTCGGCTGAGTGCTGTACTGTGATTTGTGTCCTGATAGAGATTTTCTAATGTTTTATCTGGGATTTATGTGACAGTCCATTGTTGTTTGTCGAGGAGTAAGAAACTAGTACATGACATTTAGTTTTCTTCTTCTTCTTCTTCTTCTTCTGTGCTCCATGCCTCTAGCCTCAGACATCTTTATTTGTTGTCCAGATAAAATGGAAATAGAAACGTTATTGGAGGACATGCTTTGAGTTCCAAAGTTTACCTTCCAACCTAGCTGTCCCAGGTCGGAGAGATGAGTTCAGGCTTCTTAGCAGAGGGAGCAGAGCTGAGTTCTTGGTTCTTGATAGAGGGAGCAGAGCTGAGTTCTTGGTACTTGATAGAGGGAGCATAGCTGAGTTCTTGGTACTTGATAGAGGGAGCAGAGCTGAGTTCTTGGTACTTGATAGAGGGAGCATAGCTGAGTTCTTGGTTCTTGATAGAGGGAGCAGAGCTGAGTTCTTGGTTCTTGATAGAGGGAGCAGAGCTGAGTTCTTGGTTCTTGATAGAGGGAGCATAGCTGAGTTCTTGGTACTTGATAGAGGGAGCAGAGCTGAGTTCTTGATTCTTGATAGAGGGAGCAGAGCTGAGTTCTTGGTACTTGATAGAGGGAGCATAGCTGAGTTCTTGGTTATTGATAGACGGAGCAGAGCTGAGTTCTGGCTTCTTAGCAGAGAGAGCAGAGCTGAGTTCTTGGTTCTTGATAGAGGGAGCAGAGCTGAGTTCTTGGTACTTGATAGAGGGAGCATAGCTGAGTTCTTGGTTATTGATAGACGGAGCAGAGCTGAGTTCTGGCTTCTTAGCAGAGAGAGCAGAGCTGAGTTCTTGGTTCTTGATAGAGGGAGCAGAGCTGAGTTCTTGGTACTTGATAGAGGGAACAGAGCTGAGTTCGTGGTTCTTGATAGAGGGAGCAGAGCTAAGTTCTTGGTACTTGATAGAGGGAGCAGAGCTGAGTTCTTGGTTATTGATAGAGGGAGAAGAGCTGAGTTCTTGATTCTTAGCAGAGGGAGCAGAGCTGAGTTCTTGGTTCTTGATAGAGGGAGCAGAGCTGAGTTTCGGCTTCTTAGCAGAGGGAGCAGAGCTGAGTTCATGATTCTTGATAGACGGAGCAGAGCTGAGTTCTTGGTTCTTGATAGAGGGAGCAGAGCTGAGTTCTTGGTTCTTGATAGACGGAGCAGAGCTGAGTTCTTGGTTCTTGATAGAGGGAGCAGAGCTGAATTCTTGGTTCTTGATAGATGGAGCAGAGCTGAATTCTTGGTTATTGATAGAGGAAGCAGAGCTGAGTTCTGGCTTCTTAGCAGAGAGAGCAGAGCTGAGTTCTTGGTTTTTGATAGACGGAGCAGAGCTGAGTTCTTGATAGAGGGAGCAGAGCTAAGTTCTTGGTTCTTGATAGACGGAGCAGAGCTGAGTTCTTGGTTTTTAGCAGAGGGAGCAGAGCTGACTTCTTGGTTCTTGATAGAGGGAGCAGAGCTGACTTCTTGGTTCTTGATAGAGGGAGCAGAGCTGAGTTCTTGGTTCTTGGTAGAGGGGACAGAGCTGAGTTCTAGGTTCTTGGCAGAGGGGACAGAGCTGAGTTCTGGGTTCTTGGTAGAGGGGGCAGAGCTGACTTCTGGCTTCTTGGTAGAGGAGGCAGAGCTTAGTTCTCGGTTCTTGGTAGAGGAGGGGGGCAGAGGTGAGTTATGGGTTCATGGCAGAGGAAGCAGAGCTGAGCTCTTGCTTCTTGGTAAAGGGGGCAGAGCTTAGTTCTCAGTTCTTGGTAGAGGGGCAGGGGTGAGTTCTGGCTTCTTGGCAGAGGGGTAAGAGATGAGTTCTTGGTTCTTGGTTAGAGGGAGCAGAGGTGAGTTCTGTGTTCTTGGTAGAGAAGGCAGAACTAAGTTCTTGCTTCTTGGTAAAAGGGGCCAGAGGTGAGTTCTCGGTTCTTGGTAGAAGAAGCAGAGGTGAGCTCTGGCTTCTTGGCAGAGGAGGCAGAACTGAGTTCTTGGTTCTTGATAGAGGGGTAAGAGATGAGTTCTTGGTTCTTGGTTAGAGGGAGCAGAGGTGAGTTCTTGGTTCTTGGTTAGAGGGAGCAGAGGTGAGTTCAGGCTTCTTGGTAGAGGGGGCAGAGCTGCAGGATACTCTCTGGAATCTGGAAATGTCTGTCTCGCATGTGAATACAGGGGCGTATAACAGGCGGAGTTGACACATGTCTGATCACTATCGGCAGTGTTCCATGTTCAGTCTGAAGACTATCTTTTTCTTGTTGTGAGAGTTGCGACGTGTGGTCGTTAGATGATGAGTTGTGTTGGTCAGTCCACAGCTTCTTGTACTGATGGCTGATTACAGTTTTGGCTTTACTGTATAAGAGAGGGTGTTGATGTTGTGGTTGCCGGCTACTAGATGTGACTTATATCAGTTTCTTCAGCGGACCACTGTGTGACAAGATCTACTGAACCACCGACAGATGCCAGATATGTTGACTGCGCTGCGCAGAGCACATGGCAGAAGCATCAGCAAAAGGACACACCGGCAACCATTAGATTAATTACGTCTGAGATTTTTGTCTACGTTTAAGCGTCCATTGTTCTGAAATCGTACATAGTCACAACTTTCAGATTTTTTTCTTGGATTCTGAGATCTTTTCATTCTGCCAGAGGCATTTTGTGTATCTATATGTGAGTGTCTCCATACTTTACAATATTAGAACCAATACTTGATGTTGTTGCTTACAATATTTCAACTTCTATTATTTGTTGTCGTGCTATCTCCCTGGAACTGCCAGCATGATGTTTCTTGTTGCTGATGTGGTGACGAAGCTGAAGCAGAGAGGAGGAGGAGGGTTACAGCGGCTAATTATTCAGTTCCTAAGTGGAGCTATAAAACAGAGAGGGGAGAGCTGAATACTTCTTTAGACGACTCCACCACCACGGAGACTATAGCGATACCTGACCCATTAGCCAGGTCTGTTACTGAAGGTACCATCGAAGACGTGGAACAGGATCTTGGTCACCTATGCTTCACTGTCCTGACACAAGCATCTCAACAACCGGCCATTGATCGCAAATCGGACATCGCCTTCACACCCCTCCCCCGACTCCCACCCACCCCGATCCCCCCCCCCCTTCCAACATGATAGAGAAAAGACGGGAAGAAAACTGCTGACACAGATGCAACTGAAGTAGAAAACGGCAGAAAGAAAGACCTAGACAAAATATTGTTTGTTATATCAATAAACATAACTGTATACAGAAAACTAAACCGAAAGGGAACAACACAGATGTAGATGGATGGACAATACCAAAAGACTTGCTGCACATAACGACAAGGTAAGAAACAAAACAAGCTGCTAGCCAATACATCAGCTTTCACTGAGGAAATGGAACATGATGATGATAAGCATAGACTTATAATAACGTAGTACTAAGCTGAGGCTTACGACAAAGTGAAAGTCGAGAAACGAAGGAAAGAGTGTCAGACCGGCTATCATCATCCTGTGCCGTCTCCCCGGGGAGGGGTTCCAGCAAAATAACTTGCTTTATGCCTTGATTTAATGGTGCGCTTTGCCGTCATCAGTCTCGCCAATCTCTTGACGTTGCACGCATTATTATCGTTGTCTACCTTTTCTTTATCATCTTTTTTCTTTCATCTCTTCCCACTAGTGTGATTATCACTGGCGTATTGAAAAATATCCGGGATATTTTATGCGTCTGATTTTTATGTTTCCAATCATTTCTCTTATCAATATCTGGCTATTTAGTATTTCTTTTTTATTTGATCTTATTTGTGCCAACGTGCTTAAAGCTTTACACTTGGAAAAATACGTTCGCTTGTTCCGACAGTCGTTTTCATTCTTTCTCTCTTTCCCCACATCACAACTCCTTCAGTTTTACTTTCTCCAGACAAAATATCCATGAATTTTTCACATAAATATTTTCTCGAATCGCTTATTAGCAGCTAGTGACAAGCTAGACTCCCATTCTAATTATACTATCAGCAGTGTCTCTTGTTAGGAGCCGGGTCTCTGGTGTCTTGAGGGCGAGGACGCGTGTATACACAATCTCCTTTTACAGCCCGAGGGCCGGGGGAAGATCAGAGATAAAATGTTGCCTCGTTACTGATTTGTCCCAGATCAGTTTGAGCATTTGACGTCGTTTTGTGTGATTTTAGAATATAAGTGTGTAGAGTAAGGTTTGGGTGGCATTGTTGGAGTCACAAGAGATAGTAGTCGTGAAATTTAAGAGAGAATACCTCAAGACAGTGATATGGAAACAATACCTATAGATAGTGGTATAGAAACAAGATGAAATTATCTCAAGACAGTGATATGGAAAAAAAGATGAAATATCTCAAGACAGTGATATGGAAACAATACCTATAGATAGTGGTATAGAAACAAGATGAAATTATCTCAAGACAGTGATATGGAAAAAAAGATGAAATATCTCAAGACAGTGATATGGAAACAATACCTATAGATAGTGGTATAGAAACAAGATGAAATTATCTCAAGACAGTGATATGGAAAAAAGATGAAATACCTCAAGACAGTGATATGGAAAAAAGATGAAATATCTCAAGACAGTGATATAGAAACAAGATGAAATACCTCAAGACAGTGATATGGAAAAAAGATGTAATATCTCAAGACGGTAATATAGAAACAAGATGAAATATCTCAAGACAGTGATATAGAAACAAGATGAAATATCGCAAAATAGTGATACGGAAAAAAGATGAAATATCTCAAGAGAGTGATATGGAAACAAGACGAAAATACATATAGACAGTGATATGAAAACAAGACGAAAATACCCCAAGACAGTGATATGAAAACAAGACGAAAATACCCCAAGACAGTGATATGAAAACAAGACGAAAATACCCCAAGACAGTGATATGAAAACAAGATGAAAGGAGGGAAGAAAGCATCACAAGAGTAGAAAGAGAATGCAGGATGAAACGTCCAGCAAAAATCTGAGCACTCCAGTTCATGATTTAGCTCCAGATCTCTCGGATCCAGTTCTATTAATGTTTTTATAAAACATTAGCCAGTACAAACAGTGCGATTTTCATAACTATTTTTCAGATTCCAGTATGTGACAAGGGTTGGATTCTGTAATATAAGAACGATGGCAGACCCAACAAAAACTACTCAGGTCATCAGAGAAATGGAGAGAAAACACGTGGACGTACTGGGCATCAGTGAAATGCGATGACCAGAAGCAGGTAAAAGATCGCCGGAAAGCGGTAAGTTAATAATACATTCAGGCAGAGGCGACGGGAAACATCAAGAAGGGGTAGGTATAATTATTTCAAATGTAGCAGCAAGGAGCCTTGTAGAATGGGAACCAGTGAACAGTCGTATAATAATAGCACGGTACAACCTAAGACATGGAAGAATTACAATAATACAACGCTATGCACCCACGAACGATGCGGATGATGAGGTGAAAGACGATTTCTATCACCAGTTACGACAAATCATTAACAAAGTCCCTAAACACGACATCCTAATTGCTATAAGGGACTTCAACGCTAAAGCAGGGAAAGATAACACCGACTTTGAAAAACGTAATGGGGAAAGAAGGAATTGACATGGTAAATCAGAATGGAGGAAGATTAATTGAAATATGTCTAACAGAGGGCAAGGTCATTGGAGGCACAATATTTGTTCTATTGGTTAGAAATGCCACCATTTGTTTAGCACTAGATGTACTTCGATTAGATGTTAGCAACACAACAGTCTGTTGTGTTATTGATGAAAAAGTTTCCAAAACTAAAATGTCTTTGAAATTGTTGTGTTCTGCAGGGTAGCTTTTTTTTTTTTTTGTAATTTTGGAAACAAACTCGTTCCATAAATTAATAGTTATTATTTTTTCTCTCTCTCTCTCTCTCTCGCGCGCACACACACACACACACACACACACACACACACACACACACACACTCTCTCTCTCTCTCTCTCCCTCTAACTCTCTCTTAGACACCCACAAGCACACACGAAGAGGGAGAAAGTGACGATGGTTCATTATCTTGAGCATGTCAGAAATATCCCCACCATTAATAAGCTGTCACTAGGGTGTCAGGTCAAAGGGCAAAGGTCACAGAAACAGAGGCACGCAAGAGTTGTCTTGATTTCTAGAGACTAGCCATACAGAGAAAACTTATCACAAATGTCTGTCGTCGTAATCAGACTCACTGGATCTAGTTTTTGTGTGTATGTGTATGTGTGTGTGACAGAGATAAAAGAAATGAATGAATGAATGAATGAATGATCTTTATTTTAAAGGGGTGAAGAATTGGGCACACAGGCCCGTCTTATATTCTGCTCTTTATCACTTCATCTTTCATTCTTCCCACACACTCGATTTAATAAGGTATACACATTTACATTATCTCTCTCTCTCTCTCTCTCTCTATATATATATATATATATATATATATATATATATATATATATATAAGAATTCAAAATGAAACTATGTGAAATATAAGTATAAAGATTACATGAAAATAATGTCTAAGAATGCAAGATGAAAATATTACATTCACAAATATATGATGATGAACTACATAAGAGGTAACTGATCTAACAAGACAGCGTACACGCACATGTATATATACACACACACAAATACATTTTCAATGGAGTTCTGACATTCCACTCTCGCATATTTATTAAGATAATTTCTAACAAGATACGAGATCTAACACATTATGTTTAGAACTATGTTCTTTTAGAACAGAACTCGGTGCCAAACGAGTCGTGGTATGAGAGACTATTAGATATTCTGTGGAGGCATATAGTTACAAGCCAGTAAATATTGAAAAAGGCTTGAGTTAATTAAAGGATGAAGTATTGCTAAAGGATTTTAGATGGTGGGAGAGGGAGTTCCAGAGCTGAAGAAGAGAGAAAGAAAGAAAGAAAAAAGAAAGAAAGAAAGAAAGAAAGAAAGAAAGAAAGAAAGAAAGAGAAAAACACGTTCACACTTATATTGCCATCAAATATCACATATTTTTTTCAAGAACAAGATACGCTAATCTGAATACAACGACAGATGTTTTCGCATGTATTCTTTCTGTGACTTATCTCTAGAACACAAGTCCACTCTAGCGTGGCTCTGTTTTTTGTGACCCTTGCCTTTTGACCTCATCCTCTAGTGATAGCTTAGCAACGGTGAAGATTTACATTCCTCGGAATAAGAAAGCTTCGCCATTTCGCAATGCACCGATACCGACAAAAGAACATTATTATTAATACCTTCATCAACATTCTCGGCATGTCGAAAACCCAGAACAGTGACAACTATAATTAATATTCCCAGGTTATTGATCTGCCTCTATGTGTGATTTATATCACTCATATTCTAGCACTACTGGCCAGTGACAGCACGTGGTGTCCTGCCACTTACAGTAATGTCCGGCTTGTCTATTGCTTCTCCTCCTATTTGATAAGCTACACTTACGTGCCTGATTCATCACTAAAATCTGTAGTCTCTTCTGTCTTCTTCATTTTCTGGTTTTCTTTCCTGTCCTCAAGTTACAAGCGATAATAGCTGTAAAATGAGAACAAAAATAAGGGGTCGTCGATGTTCAAGCTAAACTCGTGGTTGTGACGAACTGGAAGCGGGATAATTTATCACAGTCATACACAGCACAGTCAGATAAGCATCACAGTCATACACAACACAGAGTCGGATAAGCATCACAGTCACACACAACACAGATCAGATAAGTATCACAGTCATATACAACACAGAGTCAGATAAGCATCACAGTCACACACAACACAGATCAGATAAGCATCACAGTCATACACAACACAGATCAGATAAGTATCACAGTCATATACAACACAGAGTCAGATAAGCATCACAGTCATACACAACACAGATCAGATAAGCATCACAGTCATACACAACACAGATCAGATAAGTATCACAGTCATACACAACACAGATCAGATAAGCATCACAGTCATATACAACACAGAGTCAGATAAGCATCACAGTCACACACAACACAGATCAGATAAGTATCACAGTCATACACAGCACAGTCAGATAAGCATCACAGTCATATACAGCACAGTCAGATAAGCATCACAATCATACACAACACAGATCAGATAAGTATCACAGCCATACACAGCACAGATAAGATAAGCATCACAGTCATACACAGCACAGATAAGATAAGCATCACAGCCATACACAGCACAGATAAGATAAGCATCACAGCCATACACAGCACAGATCAGATAAGCATCACAGTCATACACAGCACAGTCAGATAAGCATCACAGTCATACACAGCACAGTCAGATAAGTATCACAGTCATACACAGCACAGTCAGATAAGCATCACAGTCATACACAGCACAGAATCAAATAAACATGACAGTGTAAATAAGGATAATAATCGTATAAAGCTAATAAATAAGGATAATAATCCTATAAAGCTAATAGTAACAGTGATATAAAGCTCACAGTCAAATAAGCATACAATCATACAAAGCTCAGAACAGAATAAAGCTCACAGTGCGAAAAGCTTACGGTCAACAAAAATTACAAACAAACAAAGCTCTCAGTCAAATAAAGCTTACAGTGAAATGAAGGTTACAGTGAGATAAAGATGACAGTCAAATAAAACTCTCAGTCTAACGTTTACTCGAAATAACTGTAATCGTTACAATCAAATAAAACTCTCAGTCAAATATAGGTTATAGTCAAATAAAACTCTTAGTCAGATAAAACTTTCATTCAGATAAAGGTTACGGTCAGATAAAACTCTCAGTCAAATAAAACTCTCAGTCAAATAAAACTCTCAGTCGAATAAAACTCTCAGTCAAATAAAACTTTCATTCAGATAAAGGTTACGGTCAGATAAAACTCTCAGTCAAATAAAACTCTCAGTCAAATAAAACTCTCAGTCGAATAAAACTCTCAGTCAAATAAAACTTTCATTTAGATAAAGGTTACGGTCAGATAAAACTCTCAGTCAAATAAAGCTTTCATTCAAATAAAACTCTTATTCAAATAAAACTCTCTCTCTCTCTCTCTCTCTCTCTCTCTCTCTCTCTGAACCTTAAGTGTCCAGGGCACATGGGGCTTCCATAAGGGTTTTCCACAAATGCCTGTCCTTTGCCTTTTTTAAAGGACCACTGTACCCTACCACGCATGATCGTAAAAGGCGTCTAAGGAGGGTTCGGCACAGGGCCAGCAACCTTATCTGGTAAAAAAACTATCAGACTGCTACAGAAACAGAAGCAAGGAAATAAAACTCTCAGTCTAATAAAACTTTCATTCAGATAAAGGTTACGGTCAGATAAAACTCTCAGTCAAATAAAACTCTCAGTCAAATAAAACTTTCATTCAGATAAAGTTTACGGTCAGATAAAACTCTCAGTCAAATAAAACTCTCAGTCAAATAAAACTCTTAGTCAAATAAATCTTTCAATCAGATAAAGGTTACGGTCAAATAAAAATCTCGGTCAAATAAAGCTTACAGTCATATACTACTCTCACTCAAATAAAGGTTACCATCAAATAAAGTAGGGAGACAAAGTTCCGCAAGGGACATGCAAATGACTGACTAAATGATCAAAAAAAATTCTCAGTCAAATAAAACTCACAGTCAAATAATACTTAACAGTAAAAAAAATGCAAACACAGGGCTTTACGTCTTGTATTCTCGTTCATTTTTCCGCCTTTTTTATTTCTACGTTTTCTGGAATCTGTTTCAGTTTGGAGGAGTTACTTGATTTTCTTTATATTTGACCCTTCCGTTGGAAATGTTTACTTGTTTGTTTATATCTGACACTTCACTTAGAAATGTTTACTTGTTTGTTATTGTAATAACAACAACAAAAACATTTTCTTGCGTCATCTGAAACAACCAAAAAGAACATGTAGAACTGATACGTAAAAGAACAAGGAGAATTGACAGGTAAAAGAACACGTAGAATTGATACATACACGTGGAACTGATAAGTAAATAACAAGTAGGATTGACAGCAAAAGAACTCATAGAATAGATACGTAAAAGAACACATAGAATTGATATGTAAAAAATAAGAGCAGATTTTCTCTTGGTTCTCTTACGGAACAATTCCTTCATGTGCTAGTACCAAGGCCATGATAAGTTTCTCTCTACGTCTAGAACAGTTTCTGCTAGAATATTTTGCAAAAGTTTTCAGTTAATTTTGCATTCTGAAACTGAGCCACGGAGAAACCGTCCTCCAGTTTTCTTAGTTTGTCTTTCCTCGGTTCTGTGTTAGAACCTGCCGTCACTGTCTTGTGAGTTGAAAGTTCTCTGATGTAGCGGAAGAAAATCAAGAGGAAGACCAAGAGAAATGATACTGGACAGTCTGACGGGATGGTGTGAGAGGAGATCACCAACTGATCTGATGACCTGCATGAAGGATCGGATACTCTGGAGAAGCATAATAGCCAACGCCAGTAGGTACGGCACATGATGATGATGATTATGTAGCGGAAAATGGTGGAGCTGCCAGTAGACTTCACAGACAAGAAGTTTTATCAAAGACAAGAAGCTTCATCAGAGATAATAAGTTTCATCAAAGACAAGAAGTTTTATCAAAGACAAAAAGTTTCATCAGAGATAAAAAGTTTCATCAGCGATAATAAGTTTCATCACAGACAAGAAGTTTCATCAAAGACAAGAAGTTTCATCAAAAACAAGAAGTTTCATCAAAGATAAGAAGTTTCCTCAAAGACAAGAAGTTTCATCAAAAACAAGACGTTTCATCAAAGATAAGAAGTTTCATCAAAGACAAGAAGTTTCATCAAAGACAAGAAGTTTCATCAAAGACAAGAAGTTTCATCAGAGATAAGAAGTTTCATCAAAGACAAGAAGTTTCATCAGAGATAAGAAGTTTCATCAAAGACAAGCGATAAGAAGTTTCATCAAAGACAAGAAGTTTCATCAAAGACAAGAAGTTTCATCAAAGATAAGAAGTTTCATCAAAGACAAGAAGTTTCATTAAAGACAAGAAGTTTCATCAGCGATAAGAAATTTCATCAAAGACAAGAAGTTTCATCAAAGACAAGAAGTTTCATCAAAAACAAGAAGCTTCATCAGAGCTAGGAAGTTTCATCAGCTGAAGAACGAAGGATTATCTAATGTTACAGACACCATGTGTTGCAGACCTGTCAACCCACAGACCTCATGGAGTCATGTTCCAGACAGGGCCAGCTGCTGAGAATGTCATGAGATTAAATGGTTGAAACACTTTCTGAAGAAAACAATTTATCTTCTGGTGATCCATGGAGTAGTGCAGTTTCGTTTTTTTTTTTTATACAACGAAGTGCTCTTAACTAAAGTAATGATTGTTTTAGCGTTCAGTCTGGGTTTTTCTAGCAAAAGTAAGATTTACGTTGCCTGTCACTTCCTACAGTCTGCACCCACGCCATCTTGAATCTTGTCTTGTTTTGCTCCACTGATGTCTTTGTTTCGTCATCAGATCGGACCACATCAGTTACACGCTCTATCCATCTTTTTCTGCTCCAGTCTCTGCCAGTATAAATGTTTTCTTTCTGGTCCAATCTCTGCCACTATAAATGTTTTTTTTCTGGCCCAGTCTCTGCCATTGTAAATGTTCTTTCCGATTCAAGCAGATTTTTTTTTTTATTTTGAACGATTATTCTACGAATATATGATTGAAATATCTTCATCTTTTGCACGCTAAGCATACGTCAGTTCAAGACACACAACAGAAGTGAAGACAAGTGGACGTCAAACAATTCAAGACATAGAACAAAGAGGAAGACGAGCAGACGTCAAACAATTGAAGACATAGAACAAAGGGGAGGACAGGAAGACGTCAAACAGTTCAAGAAAAAGAACAAAGGGGAAGACAGGAAGACGTCAAAAAGTTCAAGACATAGAATAAAGAGGAAGACAAGAAAACGTCAAACAGTTGAAGACATAGAACAAAGGGGAAGACAGGAAGACATCAAACAGTTCAAGAAAAATAAAACAGGTAAATGAAATTGTTTTCACTTTAACTTTCAAACAGTTTTTTTTTAAAGTTAAAGGGCGAGACCAGTATCTACAAGATGCCTGTTTTTATGCATGTTAGTAGCCTGTTGTAAAGAGTAAACATTGCTAGTAGCGTAGAGAGTAAACATTGCTAGTAGCGTAGAGAGTAAACATTGCTAGTAGCGTAGAGAGTAAACATTGCTAGTAGCGTAGAGAGTACACTAGTAGCGTAGAGAGTAAACATTGCTAGTAGCGTAGAGAGTACACTAGTAGCGTAGAGAGTAAACATTGCTAGTAGCGTAGAGAGTAAACATTGCTAGTAGCGTAGAGAGTACACTAGTAGCGTAGAGAGTACACTAGTAGCGTAGAGAGTAAACATTGCTAGTAGCGTAGAGAGTAAACATTGCTAGTAGCGTAGAGAGTAAACATTGCTAGTAGCGTAGAGAGTAAACATTGCTAGTAGCGTAGAGAGTAAACATTGCTAGTAGCGTAGAGAGTAAACATTGCTAGTAGCGTAGAGAGTAAACATTGCTAGTAGCGTAGAGAGTAAACATTGCTAGTAGCTTAGAGAGTAAACATTGCTAGTAGCGTAGAGAGTAAACATTGCTGTTCTAACTCAAGTAGGAGTATTTATGTAACTTCAAATCTCAGAGAGTACAATAATGATTTTTCCCTATTCTGGCCTTCTCAGTTGCTGCTCTAAGTTGTGAGCAGTCTAGACCATGTTTTTGGTTAAATATCCAGAAGTTTTAGTGCACAGAATACTTATATATGTATTAACCACAGGCATGAAGGATTTGATTTAACATGTTTATACTTTTTTATTGTAAATTTAGTCATGGGTAAAATTCTCCGTAAATAAGTGGAGCTTTACATTAGCCAACATAGCCGAAAACACACACACAAAATGAGATTAAAATGTAATTTTCTGTTTAAATGTCACATCATTTCACATGAACATTTTAGTATGGTTTCACGCATGCTTGGACATATTTCATGTCATTTACACGACTTGTGTCATTGTTATAATATGAGAGGTCTTTGCCTGGCTATAGTTTAGAAGTATTATTGTCATTTACATACATTCATGTAACATGTACATTTGTCATGTCATCTCTTTTATCTTGCATATATTCTGACAGATTTAAGTCAGATTCTGTGTTAATATGACAGATATGCCGGCATGTGGCACTTGTCATGTGTAGATTGTGTGCTTGTATCTGGTACCTAGATCACGCCATATATTGTTCAGGAAAATATTGAAAGACAGGCCAGACTTCTGCATGAGCAAAAGACAAAGGTTCTCAGAAAATTACACTTCCTTGATACCTCTACATTGCTCACTGTGCTGGTGTTTGGAAAGAAAATATAGCTTTACACTGTTCACTGTGCTGTTGTTTGAAAAGAGAATATATCTTTACAATGTTCACTGTGCTGGTGTTTGGAAAGAGAATATACCTTTACATTGTTCACTGTGCTGGTATTTGGAAAGACAACATACCTTTACATTGTTCACTGTGCTGGTGTTTGGAAAAAGAATATACCTTTATATTGTTGACTGTGCTGGTATTTTCGAAAGACAATATAGCTTTACGTTGTTCACTGTGCTGGTTTTTGGAAAGACAACATATCTTTAAATTGTTCACTGTGTTGGTATTTGGAAAGAGAATATACCTTTACATTGTTCAGTGTTTGGTATTGGAAAGAGAATATACCTTTACATTGTTCACTGTGCTGGTTTTTGGAAAGAGAATGTACCTTTACATTGTTCACTATGCTGGTATTTGAAGTGAGAATATACCTTTACAATATTCACTATGCTGGTATTTGAAGTGAGAATATACCTTTACATTGTTCACTATGCTGGTATTTGAAGTGAGAATATACCTTTACATTGTTCGCTATGCTGGTATTTGAAGTGAGAATATACCTTTTACATTGTTAACTATGCTGGTGTTTGGAAAAAGAATAACTGAATGTTATAGTTATTAAGCAGGAGGAAAGGAGTGTGTAACAATCTATCATACACTATGTAAAAAGATATGGCATTCAGGTGTTTGGCCAAAAGAATGGAAAAGAACTGTATTCATACCACTGCCAAAAAAGGGTAACTTGAAATTATGCACCAACTACAGAACTGTTGCCCTGATTAGTCATGCCAGTAAAATTCTGTTAAAAATCATAATGGGTAGACTTCGAAAGAAAATAGAAGAAGTCAATATGGTCCAAGCTGGTTTCAGGCAAGGAAGAGGATCAAGAGATCATATATTCAATCTAAGATTAATAATAGAGAAATGCAGAGAGTTTAATGTGAATCTATATTTATCCTTTATAGACTACTCAAAGGCATTTGATTGTGTACAACACCAGAAACTTTGGGAAATAATGGAAAAAATGGGATTTCCAACACATTTGATACAATTAACATCACTGCTGTATCTAGACCAACAAGCAGCAGTAAGGATAAATGGTGAAACAACAAGTTGGTTTGACATAAAACAAGGGGTCCGTCAGGGGTGCATATTGTCACCCTACTTATTTAACTTGTATACTGAAAATATAATGAGGAATGTTAGAGAAGATGTAGACAAAGAATATTATGATGCCATAACAGTTGGAGGTTATGAAATACCAGAGATTAGATATGCTAATGACACAGTATTGCTGTCCACAACACAAGAAGGAATGGAAAAACTAATTATGTCAGTCCGCAAGAACAGTGAAGAGCAGAACCTCTATCTTAATGCAAAGAAAACTAAATTGATGACAATTGACAAAACAAACAAGGCAACTGAAATATATATCAATGAGGAAAAACTGGAAGAAGTGGAGAGTTTTGAATATCTTGGATCGCTACTAACTAATAATGGAGATACAATGAGGGAAATTAAAAGGAGGACATCTATCGCTCTTCAGAAAGTAAAACAAATAAAGAGTCTGTGGAGAGGAGCAGACAGAACCACAAAAATAAGATTTTTAAGGGCATGCATCTTTCCCATAGCAACATATGCCTGTGAGACGTGGACACTTAACAAAACAGCTGAGAAACACATAAATGCCTTTGAATGTAAATGCTACAGAAGAGTTCTCCAAATATCGTGGACACAAAAAAGAACAAATATATCTATACTACAAGAGCTTAATATTGAAGAAGGCTGGCTAGTGAAGAGGATTAAAGAGAGAAAACTGAAATATTTTGGACACATTAAACGTCATGATAATTTAGAGAAGACCGTATTGGAAGGATACATAATGGGAAAAAGAAAAAGAGGAAGACCAAGACGAAGATGGCTGCAAGACATCGTTGACGATCTGGAAATGGATGCAACAGCAGCAGGCCATCTTGCTCACAACCGAGAGGCCTACAGGAGTGCTGTTTGGGAGGCAAAGTTCCGCAAGGGACATGCAAATGAATGAATGAATGAAATAGTTATTACAAATTTAGCCCCAAAAAAGTGGGAAGTTTTGCTTTCTGAGCGAGTACATGTTGCGTAGATGTCAGTCAACACCACATTAATTCAAATGTCATGTAGATGTCAGACAGCAGCACATTAAATGCACATGCCATGTAGATATCAGACAAGAGCACATTAATATACGTGCCATGTAGATGTCATTAATATGTATGTCATGTAGATAGATGTCTGTCAAAATCACATTAATACATAACTAATGTAGATGTCAGTCAACAAAACATTAATATGCATGTCATGTAGATGTCAATGAACAACACATTAATATACGTGTCAGATATATATATATATATATATATATATATATATATATATATATCAGTCACCAGCACATTAATAACTAGCTCATGTAGATGTCATTAATATGCATGTCATGTAGATGAGCACCAAACTGTCTCATTTTGGAATAATGAGGGGTCTGATGACCTCGTCCAAATACCTCTTGACACTCACAATCGCTGTCCTAAAGAGGGTACGTCGGTACTTTCATCTGCTCAGACCATCAGATTACCCCCCCCCCCCACAGTGTCTGTCATGTTCTACAAGAGCACAGCCAGCAAATCTCTCTCAGGCTTGTCTCTTACACCCGTTTACAATCATCTTTATAGTCAAAATAAAATCACAAAAACACATTAAAACCTACCTCACGTACGTGTTAATCAACATCACAAGAATGTAGAGTCTCATACTAAAACAGCAACACGTCTGTTGCCACAAACAAAAATGATTCCTCATTCTTTTCATCATTTGTTTTCATCACTTTGAGGCTGTCTTCTCATTGCTGCGTTCATTAATTTTATCATCTAATCTTGAAAACGCCGCTATCTTTCCTCTTACATCTCTTTCTATAGAAGAAAGAGGGGAAGAGGAAGAATCCATATCCTGGCTCTTTTACTAGGGGGTTTCAGGACACGGAGTGACTCATTATAGTGACCCGGAACTTCATGTTTTTTTTTTACCTATACCTCCTTTTAATCCTCATCAAAGAAATGGAGAGATACCATCTAGACATACTGGGCATCAGCGAAATGCGATGGCCAGAAGCAGGTAAAAGATCGGCGGAAAACGGTAAGTTAATTATAC
Source organism: Achatina immaculata (assembly GCA_009760885.1). NCBI lineage: Eukaryota > Metazoa > Mollusca > Gastropoda > Stylommatophora > Achatinidae > Lissachatina > Lissachatina immaculata. The sequence goes on from CM019717.1 coordinate 34,907,308, forward strand.
ATTCAGGCAGAAATGACAATAAATTCCGAGACGGAGTGGGCATTATTATGTCAAATGTAGCTGCAAAAAGCCTTGTAGAATGGGAACCAGTGAACAGTCGTATAATAAGAGCACGATACAACCTACGACACGGAAGAATGACAATAATACAGTGTTATGCACCCACGAATGATGCAGATGATGATGTGAAAGACGACTTCTATCACCAACTACAACAAATCATCAACAAAGTCCCTAAACACGACATCCTAATTGCTATGGGGGACTTCAATGCTAAGGTAGGGAAGGATAATACCGACGTTGAAAAAGTGATGGGGAAAGAAGGAATTGACATGGTTAATCAGAATGGAGAAAGATTAATTGAAATATGTCTCACAGAGGGCATGGTCATTGGAGGCACAGTATTCCCACACAAAGAGATACATAAAACAACATGGATATCTCCAGATGATAGAACTAGAAACCAGATAGACCATTTTTGTATTAGAAAGCAATACAGAACATCGCTCATGGATGTAAGGGCTTCTAGGGGTGCAGATGTCAACAGTGATCACAACCTGTGCATAGGGAAAATAAAACTAAAATTGAAAAGTCAACACAAGAAATCAGTACACAGAAAGATAAACATCCACAGCCTACAAGAAGAAAATACTAACATTAATTTCAATCAGGAACTTGCCAATCATTCCAAAACACCCAAAGAAGTTGAGGAGATAGGTATAGATGAGTTATGGAATTCTTACAGCACAGCCATAATCACAGCAGCAAAAGTAAGCGCTGGATTGGAAAAACCAAATAGAAAAGCATGGATATCAGATAAAACATGGAAGTATATACATGAAAGACGAGCAGTCAAATTAAACATTTTGAATGCAAAAGCAGATCATGAAAGAGATTCGGCAAAAGCAAAATACAAAGACATAGACAAGAAAGTAAAAAGTTCAGCTAGAAGGGATAAAAGAGAATACATAGACAATATGGCGAAAGAGGCAGAAAAAGCAGCAAAAACAGGAGACAGCAAAACTTTATATAACATACAAAAGAGGCTAACAGGTACTATTACATCTAAAGAAAGACCAATCCTTAGCAAAACTGGAACACTATTAACATCAAATAAAGACCAAAAGCAAAGATGGGCTGAACACTTCCAAGAAATACTCAATCGACCACACCCAAAAGAATTGTTAAACCTTGAAACTGACTTACCAGCCCCACAACTAAATGTCAATCTAGATGAAATTAAATTGCATGAAATTGAAACAGCAGTGAATTTAATGGCTAACAACAAAGCTGCAGGTGAAGATGAAATAACAGCCGAGATGCTAAAAGCTATCAATAGTGACAACATGAGACAACTACAGAGAATGTTTAACAAGATTTGGAAAGAAGAAAAGGTCCCTTCTAATTGGAAGAAGGGAATCATTGTTAAAATACCAAAAAAGGGCAACCTTAGTGACTGTAACAACTGGAGAGGAGTAACCTTAATATCAGTTGTGTCAAAAGTATTTTGCAAGGTCATTTTGAATAGACTCAAAGATATAGTGGATACTGCAATGAGAGAAGAACAAGCAGGATTTCGAAAAGGGAGAAGCTGTCTCGACCAGATCTTTACTCTCAGAATAATACTTGAAGAACATATTGAAAAGCAGAAACCATTAATACTGAATTTCATAGATTTTAAGAAGGCATTTGATAGCATACACAGAGATTCATTATGGAGAATTTTATGTCTATATGGAATACCATCTAAAATTGTCAACATCATTAAGGACTTATACAATGGATATGGTTGTGCAGTCAAGACAGAAGAAGGGATGAGTGAATGGTTCCAGATTGAAACAGGCGTGAAACAAGGATGTATACTTTCTCCTTTACTTTTTGGGATTACAATAGACTTCATAATGACAAAATGCTGCACAGGTAACACAGGTATTGACTGGGTACATGGGACCCAACTAGAAGATCTTGATTTTGCTGATGACATAACTCTTATCAGTAATAATGTGAATTCCATGCAAGAAAAAACAGATAGCCTGTCTTCACTGGCTAGCAAAATAGGACTTGAAATTAACAAGGACAAAACAAAAATAATGAAAATTCCCATCAATCAAAATGGAAAAATACACATAGAAGGGACAGATATTGAAGAAGTCAATCAATTTGCATACCGTGGCAGCTACATAGACCAGGATGGTGACACTAGAAAGGAAGTTAGGATCAGAATTGCAAAAGCAGCATCAATCTTCAAGAATCTTGAGAACATATGGAATTCAAAAGTTATAAGCACAAAAACCAAGTTAAGACTATTCAATTCAAATGTAATATCCACCCTCATTTATGCATGCGAAAGCTGGAAAACAACTAAAGAAATAGAAAAGAAATTAGACTCTTTTGAAAACAAATGCCTAAGGAAAATACTCGGCATCAAGTGGAATGAATTCAAGAACAATGCAGAGATAAGACAGATGACTGAACAACAACCAGTCTCATGGGTGATCAGGAAAAGGAGATGGACATATGTTGGTCACTTGATGAGAAGAAATGATCAGAGAATCTCAAAACAAGCTATCAAGTGGAACACAACAGGCCGAAGAAAAAGAGGCAGACCGCGTGAAACTCTGAAGAGGACATTATTAAGAGAGGCCAAGTTAACAGGCATAAAATCCTTTGTTGAGGTTGAAAGACTCGCCGAAGACAGGAAAAATTGGCGAACTACTTTGCGAGCCCTATGTGACGTCTATGTGACGTCTATCCTTTTAATATCCCCGTAGGTGTGTGTTCAAGATGCTGCCTGCATATAAGTGATCAGGTGATATATTTTGTACAAACAAAGCATTTTCTGGAAACTGGGTGATTGTTTTGCGCAACAAGGTACAATAGTACAAATATAAAACAGAAGATTGCAGGGACATGCAGCAAAGGTTTGTAGAAACATAGAGCAGAATATTGTAGAACATACAGTAGAAGATTGTAGAAACATACAACGTATAGCAGAATTTTGTAGAAACATAGAGCACAATATTGTAGAAATATACAGCAGAAGATTATAGAAACCTACAACACAAGATTTAGAAACATACAACAGACAATTATACAAACATAAAGCAGAAATATATAGAAACATACAGCAGACGGTTAAAGAAAACCTAAAGTAGAATATTTACAAACTTACAGCACGACTGATTTTCAAACTTTTTTATCTCTCCAAATTATATCAATGTTTCCTGTTTCAAAAATGTTAACATTGCCACACAGACAATATGCCAGTGTAATAACCTAAAACAACAATTTAACATATACATTGAAATAACAGTTAAATAACTGAGGTGCAACAGCACAGTGATTGCACAAAAATAAATGCTAAAATATCGAAAACTTTATACCTGATAATGAAAAACAAAAGTCGCATTTCAAGTCTTCTGTACCATAAAAAAGTGAAATTTCATTAAATGCGCTAATATTCTTTAACAAACTCATTTTCATTCAAACTCATATTCATATAGGGAACATGAGATCATTTAAACTGTTACCTACTTAGGCGGAGGTACTGTTTTCACTGGCTGAGAACCGTTGGTTTGGATTACAGTGGAGAAACTTAGTTCTAGGTAGCAGCAGCAAGTCATGTAACACAACTCTTGTGCTCCAGTTGGTAACAGAGTTGTCTTCATGAATTATTTGGAAAGTTTAGCGAACGTTAACATATACCAAGATATGGATTAGTAGTTCCCACAAGAGGGCGGTATCGCCCTCAGGGGGCGTTGGAAAATTGCGGGGGGGGGGGAGGAGCGTAAAGATGTAGTCTGTGAAGCAAAAGATAACATGATCAGTAAAGAGGAGGAGACAAAAAATGATACGTCAGGAGAAAACCAAACATGATAAGTCAAGAGGAGAAAACCACACATGATGAGTCAGTAGGAGAAAATCAAACATGACAAGTCAGGAGGAGAAAACCAAACATGATGAGTCAATAGGAGAAAACCAAACATGATAAGTCAAGGGTAGGAAACCAAACATGATATGTCAAGAGGAGGAAACCAAACATGATAAGTCAAGAGTAGAAAGCCAAACATGATAAGTAAAGGGGAGGAAACCAAACATGATATGTAAAGGGGAGGAGCCAAAACATGACAAGTAAAGGGGAGGAAACCAAACATGATAAATAAAGGAAAAAAGAGACCAACATAATGAGTCACAGGGAGAAAACTAAGAATGATATCTTATCTTATATATCTTATATCCTTCCCGTGCCGTTAGACGTCACATAGGGCTCGCAAAGTAGTTCGCCAATTTTTCCTGTCTTCGGCGAGTCTTTCAACCTCATCAAAGGATTTTATGCCTGTTAACTTGGCCTCTCTTAATAATGTTCTCTTCAGAGTTTCACGCGGTCTGCCCCTTTTTCTTCGGCCTGTTGTGTTCCACTTGATAGCTTGTTTTGGGATTCTCTGCTCATATATAAGATATAAGATATTAGGATAGCTGGAGGGGAGACAACTAAGCCGGACAAGTCAAGCGGAGAGCAGTAGGTTGGGTCAAATAATGCAACCAGGCAGGTTAAGTTCTGCAGACATTTTTAGTATAACTATACAACAACAGCCATAACACAGCACTGATGAAATGATGTTAGTTAATGCGGTTATAACAACAGCGATAACTCCGTCTTGTTTCAGTTTATTTTTGTCTAATTATTTCTATTTTTAAGAAAAAAAAATGTCTTCTCACATAAGAATGTTCAGTTCTTTTGGAAAATAAATTTTAAAAAAAGGTAAAAGGTAAAGGTATTCCTGTCATGCCTTAGAGCCACATAGGGATATGGTGTTAGTGCCCATATTTTCCTTGACCTGTCAGCACACTAGAGGGAGATATGGTCAGTATCACGCCTGGCTGCCTTTCCTATTCCAACTCCAGAAGAAGTCAGGTACCCTTTTCTACAGCTGGGTGACTAGGGTGCCTCCACCCGGATTCGAACCCCCAACCTTCGCCATAAGAGACCAGTGCACTAACCATTTCGCCACGAAAATAAATAAACCAATGATTACTTGCAATAAAAACCAGGAATATTTTGCGGAGAATGTGAAAGCCTCGATCAAAAACAAAATCACAGTTTAATACTGTTCTAGAATTTGTACAAAAAAAAATACCCAGGCTTAAAATGTTTCGTTAACGTGTTATGCTTATAAAGCTTGTGGCCGTACCGTATGTAGACTGTTTCTATGTTTTCTAGGCCTAGATAAACTTCCCTAGGCCGAAATAATAAACTATTCTTGCTTTTTCCAGGCATTGACTAACTGTGCCTACGTTTTATAGGCCTAGATAAACTGTTCCTATATTTTTCAGGCCTAGATAAGCTGTTCCTACTATTCTAGGGCTAGATAAACTGTTCCTACTATTCTAGGTCTAGATAACCTGTTCCTATATTTTTCAGGCCTAGATAAGCTGTTCCTACTACTGCTAGGCCTAGATAAACTGTTCCTATATTTTTCAGGCCTAGATAAGCTGTTCCTACTACTGCTAGGCCTAGATAACCTGTTCCTATATTTCTCAGGCCTAGATAAGCTGTTCCTACTACTGCTAGGCCTAGATAAACTGTTCCTATATTTCTCAGGCCTAGATAAGCTGTTCCTACTACTGCTAGGCCTAGATAAACTGTTCCTATATTTCTCAGGCCTAGATAAGCTGTTCCTACTACTGCTAGGCCTAGATAAACTGTTCCTATATTTTTCAGGCCTAGATAAACTGTTCCTACTATTCTAGGTCTAGATAAACTGTTCCTATATTTTTCAGGCCTAGATAAACTGTTCCTACTACTGCTAGGTCTAGATAACCTGTTCCTACTACTGCTAGGTCTAGATAACCTGTTCCTACTACTGCTAGGTCTAGATAACCTGTTCCTACTACTGCTAGGCCTAGCAATCATACACTTCAGAATCATACACTTCAGTCTATCACATAAGCTTCCATCTTACGCTACTCTACCAGTACAAATTTTACCGCAGCCTCTATCACATTTATCACGCACTTTTATTTGTGATATCATTCTGTATGTCCCATATTTGTCCATATATTTGTGATATCATTTTGTATGTCACATATTTGTCCATATATTTGTGATATCATTATGTATGTCACATATTTGTCCATATATTTGTGATATCATTGTGTATGTCACATATTTGTCCATATATTTGTGATATTATTTTGTATGTCACATATTTGTCCATATATTTGTGATATCATTTTGTATGTCACATATTTGTCCATATATTTGTGATATTATTTTGTATGTCACATATTTGTCCATATATTTGTGATATCATTTTGTATGTCACATATTTGTCCATATATTTGTGATATCATTTTGTATGTCACATATTTGTCCATATATTTGTGATATCATTGTGTATATCACATATTTGTCCATATATTTGTCCACACAGTCATTTCTGTGGAAAAGAGATGAAACCTTAAAATGTTGTCCCATTTTCTGGACTTTGTTTTTATGAAAATTCTCCACGATCCTCTAATATATTATCAGTACTGACACGACCATGATAAAGTTAACCAGAAAGTCTATTCTTAGGTCTGGTTACTCGACAATAAAACTGCCTGACATTGCTGGCTTTCTGTTCCAGGATTGAAGTGTCTGATCCGGGCAAGAAATGCCTGCAGATCAATGTCTGTGCTCTCTACAAGCATAGAATCACAGCATGTGTAAAATAGACGTTGTCAATCACAGCACCTTTATTTCTTGGATGTCTATCACAGCACCGTTATTTCTTGGATGTATCTGTGGTTATATAGAACAACCAGTTCGCCAAAAGGTCTTAAACACATACCGGTCTCGTAGGAGCAATGGGTTACAACTTGTTGATGCCATAAACCATATTGATCTCGTAGAAGCAATGGAGTATAACTTGTTGCTGTCATAATTCCAGACAAATACTAAAAGAATATCTCAGCGTAATGATACAAAGATTTCTTTCTACAGCATTTCTGTGCCATTTAAAATCGACATGGTCATCCACATTACTTATCATTATTTGATAAAGAGTTCTGTTTTATTAGACAATTTTTCATGCTTATATTTTATTAATTTTAACACCAGGGTGTAGCGCAGCGGTTCTCAGACCCTTTTGCCGCACGGCCCACATTTAAAATTGAAGATTTTTGCGGCCCGCTAATAAATTGCTTTTATTTGCAAGGTATAAATCTAATTTTATAAAGTATTATGTAATATTTTCTCTACATATATAACTGCATATTCATTGCTACAGAAAAGTTCTTTTCATTTACCTTAAAGATGACAGTGTTTCCGGATGGACAGCATATCTATTCTGGTTGGAATTTGTGACAAACACACTCGAAGATCATCCTCAACGTTCATTCTTGAACGATATTTGGTTTTCATGGCAGTCAATGCAGAAAATGAAACTTCACGTAAATAAGTTGTTGAAAAAAGGTAGAAGAACTTTCATCGCCTGGGCTGACAAAAACGGATATTCCAGCGAAACAGGGCACCAAAAGAGAGATATATCCACAGCAGGGTCGTTAAATTTGATTTGTAGTGTGCGATCGCTAGACATTTCCGCTAATTATTCTTGTGCCGGACCGGTTAATTCAGAGAATGCACACTGAAAAGAATTAGGAATTCAGTCGTACGCTTTAACGTCTTCGGGCGTGAAATATTTGTCAAAATATTCAGCAAGAGATGCCAGGTGCTCTTTTATTACATCAGTGACCTATTCCTGAATCTCTCCATTAACTTCATTTGCACTTTATAAATTCACAGAACAAGTGAAACATGTCTTGTGAGTTGTTCTCGAGTCGCGTGCGCCAAAGTCGTAGTTTCTTCTTAAAGGCTGCAACTTTGTCGTATGTCTTGAGTATACTTGCATCTTTACCCTGCAGTGATATGTTCAAACTGTTCAAAAAGTTAAAAATGTCAGCAAGGTTCGCCAGCATGGCAATCCATTCAATATCAGCGACCTTACCTGCCAGGTCGAGATTGTGTTCTGTCACAAACTGCAACAATTCTAAACGAAGCTCAAACAAGAACTTTTCCTCTGGACAGCCAACGCACAGCCGAGTGCAATAGGAGATGCTTGTGTTCTGCATCTGACTCAATACAAAGTTGAATCGACTGTTCAATGTTCTAGTTTTTATGAAGTTTACAATCCGAACACAATCTTCGAGTCCAGATCCCAGAGTTTCATTCAACTTCTTTGAAGCGAGTTCCTCACGATGGATCATGCAATGGGTACCTACAAACTCGGGTGACACTTGCTTTATGCGAGTTACAACATCACTGTTGCGGCCAGTCATTGTGGCAGTGCTGTTTGCACCGATGCAATTCGTCAGCTGCAGTCCAAAAGTTGTGAAAAAATTGTTTAAAACACGAAATATTTCGTCGGCCGTCGTTCTCGCTGGCAGTGACTTGCAAAAACGAAATTCCTCTTGCATACTATGTTGCAAACAATAACGACCATAAACAAGGAGCTATGACTCGCCGGTGATGTCAGTTGACTGATCTAACTGAATAGAAAATTTAGTAGATTGTAATCGTTCAGTTAGTTGCGCGACAATGTCCTCGGATATTTCAGATATTCTTCTGCGGACAGTATCGTTCGAGGTGGGAGTGCTTTTCGGTTCTGCAGAGCCGAACAATACGTCACAAGTCTTAACAGCGGCTGGCATGATAACATTTTCTCCAGTCGTGTGGTTTCTTTGATTTTGTGATTCTTTGGGAAATCAGGTACGATGCATTAAGAGCTTTTTCATTGAGAGTGGCTCTTGTTTTTAACACTGTCTTCTGTTTACTATATTCCTCGGCTTTACGTTCAAAATATTCTTTGATTTTATTCTGTAGATCTGGATGTCTTGTAGTTAGGTGACGACGCAATTTCGTCGGCTTCATTGCCTCATTAGAGAGGATTTGCAAACAAATAACACACTGTGGTAGATTCTGGTCATTTGTTAATGGAACGAAACAGTACTTAATATATTCCACATTATATTTTCGAGCGTATTTAGTTTTCTTACAAGTATCAACGTTAACGTCATCTCGATCACAGTGACTTTCCCTGCCACTACTATCAATTTGTTTGCGCGAAGTCGAAGGCTTACGTTTCACAAAGCGATGCCATCTTTTTTATGTACGTCGAATTTATTTTTGATACTTGTAGAAACGCTGTCTGGACCATCCATTCTCCAATAGCCACACTGTGGACATACTAATAAAGCGATCTACAATTCTGCGGCTTGCATCCGTGCAATCTGCCCCAACGTATTGCGTGAAAAATGCGGAATGATTTTCATCGTATCTACTTTTTTTCCCATTTTTTGACTGTTTTGAGACTTCATCGCAGCCCACAATACTCCCTGTCACGGTCGACTTTTGGGCCGCGGCCCATGGGTTGAGAACCACTGGTGTAGCGTTTTTATGTAAACAAACTTTGCCACTTCCGATAAACTTGTCATATAACCTTGTCTGTTCTGAACTAACAGTGTTACATCATATATAACCCTGGCTGAATTGAACTGACAGATGTTACATCATATATAATCCTGGATGTTCTGAACTGACAGATGTTACACTATATATAATCCCGGGATGTTCTGAACTGACAGATGTTACACCATATATAATCCTAGATGTTCTGAACTGACAGATGTTACAGCATATATAATCCTAGATGTTCTGAACTGACAGATGTTACATCATATATAACTCTGACTGATCTGAACTGACAGATGTTCATCATCATCATCATCATCATCATCAGGTGCCGTGCCGACTGGCGTTGGCTATTATGCTTCTCCAGAGTACACGATCCTTCATGCAGGCCATCACTTCAGTTGGTGATCTCCTCTCACACCATCCCGTCAGACTGTCCAGTATCATTTCTCTTGGTCTTCCTCTTGATCTTCTTCCTTCTATTTTTCCTGTTGTTATAATATTTTCAATGACCCCTCTTCTCATTGCATGTCCTATGAAAGTACATTGTCTCTCTCGTATCTTTCTGACAAGGTTTTTTGTCTCTCCAGCTCTTCTCATACATTCTTCATTAGTTATTTTTGCTGTCCAGGGGATTCGCAACATTCTTCTAATAAACCACATTTCTGCTGCTTCCAATGATTTTTGTGCAGACTTGCCTATTGTCCATGATTCACTTCCATATAACAAGATAGGTTCATAACAGATGTTACACAATATATAACCCTGGATGTTCTGAACTGACAGATGTTACACCATATACAACACTGGATGTTCTGAACAGACAGATGTTACACCATATATAACCCTGGATGTTCTGATCTGACAGATGTTACACCATATATAACCTTATCTGATCTGAACTGACAGATGTTACGCAATATATAATCCTGGATGTTCTGAACTGACAGATGTTACACTATATATAACACTGACTGATATGAACTGACAGATGTTACATTATATATAACCCTGGATGTTCTGAACTGACAGATGTTACACAATATATAATCCTAGATGACAGATGTTCTGAACTGTTACACTATATATAACCCTGGATGTTCTGATCTGACAGATGTTACACCATATATAATCCTGGATGATCTGAACTGACAGATGTTACACAATATATAACCCTGGATGTTCTGAACTGACAGATGTTACACCATATATAATCCTGGATGTTCTGAACTGACAGATGTTACACCATATATAACACTGACTGATTTGAACTGACAGATGTTACGCTATATATAATCCTGGATGTTCTGAACTGACAGATGTTACACTATATATAACCCTGACTGATCTGAACTGACAGATGTTACACAATATATAACCGTGGCTGATCTGAACTGACAGATGTTACACAATATATAACCCTGGCTGATCTGAACTGACAGATGTTACACAATATATAACCCTGGCTGATCTGAACTGACAGATGTTACACAATATACAACCCTGGATGTTCTGAACAGACAGATGTTACACCATATATAATCCTGGATGTTCTGAACTGACAGATGTTACACCATATATAACCCTGACTGATCTGAACTGACAGATGTTACACTATATATAACCCTTGTTGTTCTGAAATGACAGATGTAGCACCATACAAGCGGAGTAATTTCTGATATGATATTACAGAGAAGACGTCAGAATCACTCCGCTCTCAAGAGTTTATAAAAAAACAGTTCCACTAGTGAGTCTCTATACGCCATCTCCAAGTGATCTGCTTTGTAAAGTCCGAATGGTGTGTAAAGATGTCTCGCCACTGCAGGCTTTTGACCTGTGGCAGAAGCTCTGGATGGTCAGCCTCAGGAAGCGCCGACTTGTGGCCATGTAGATGAAGACATTCCCCACGTGGTGAGACAGGCTGATCTCCTTCACGATCATTTTGACGCTGATGAATGAGAAGTAGGCGCTCCAGGTTGGCTGCAATAAGAAGGCAATGTCAACATTATATAAATGCAATGTTAACATTATATATGGCAATGTTAACATTATATAAGGCAGTGCTATCATTATATAAGGCAATGTTAAAAGTATATGAGGCAACATTAACACGTCTTAAAGTCATTTTTAAAGGGCAATTCAAAGTCTACGCCAATACAGTGACTGATGTAAAATTAGATAATTCAAGGCCTACACTAATACAGTGACGTAAAACTAGATAATTCAACATCATAATAATTTCAGACATTGTATTCTTATTAAACAGACAAGCCAATATTCTCTAATGTATATGAGAGCTCATTGTTAAGAGAAGCCAGTTTAGTGGGCATAACATCCCTTGATGAAGTTGAAAGACTCGCTGAGAACAGGAAAACTTGGCAAACAACTATGCGAGCCCTATGTGACGTTTAACGGCACGGGAAGGATGTAAGATGTAAGATATGAGAACTATATTGCCCGAAAAATTGTTTCTCCGTCATGAGATTCCATGATCAAACATCTAAGGCCATCGTCTGAGACACAGAAACCAGAAACGAGAAATAAAAGAACCAAATAAAAATAAAGACAATGAAGATCTCGAAAAGACAGGTAAGGAAAAAATGTAGTTTTATTATTGACAAGATGCTCATATTACCATGAAAGAGTGGAAACCAATGCAAATCATGTCAGAACAACTCCAACTTCTGAGCTCTTTCCAGTGAGTTTTCATATACAGGAGAGACAGCACATTAGAAGTTCCGGCACAGAATGTGACAGGAAGAAAGTAGAGAAACGTTTTTAGAATTAGATTTAAGAGAGTCCAGTCATTTAGGAAAGAAAGGTCAGTGTATACGGTGATGTTGCACTATTACTTCAAACATTTTGCAGTGTATCGTCCAAGAGAGACGTTACTGAAAATGTTTGATATCTTGATTAGTACTGGCGCTGAATGTTCCCTGCTTGGTGGCCATAATAACTGTCAGAGCAAGCTGGTAACAAATTTGCTGATGAAATGCTGCCTGACTATCTATCTATCTGTCTGTCCGTCCGTCCGTCTGTCTGTCTGTCTGGCTGGCTGGCTGGCTGGCTGTCCGCCTGCTTGTCGGGAGGTTTGTCTTTCTTTCTGTCTGCTTGCCTGCTCTCTGTCTGTCTGACTTTCTCTCCCTATTCCTCTCTCTCTCCCTCTCTCTCTCTCTCTCTCTCTCCTGGTTACAAGTTCTTCTTATATCATTCATGTTGAAATTAAAGTTTTATAAACTATTTCAGAATCACCGACCTTTCCATTTTTTTGTGTAACCAAAACTGACTTTGTGATGAACTTTTCGTGTGGCGTCTTTCATAGATTCTATGATGAAACTTTCATGGCGTGTTTCATACTTTTTATGATGAACTTTTGTCTAGTGTCTTTCATACATTTTATTATGAACATTACGTTTGGCCCCTTCAGAGACAGTGTGTGAAACTTTGGCTGATAAACAGTGAACTTACAACAAGACTACACAAAAGGGGAAGAAGTTTTATTACCTCTGCTATAAAAGACATTTAAAAATTACATTACAGACAAGCAGGAGAGAGGAAAATAAGTTTAGCAAGAGTGCGAAGAGGAGAAAGGATTTCAGTACTTACATCAATTGCCATGTCTTCTATCTTACATGGCATTGTGCCATACGCAAAGCGGGGCTGCATGGCGTACATAATCGTATTTGGCAACATTGTTAAGATCAAGTAGAAAGATACCCAGAGTAGAGTCACAGTCGGCCCTTTATTACTGGAATTGAACCCGCCATTTGTCCGACTCAGGCGCTTGGTTGCCTGGCTGTCTATGTCCGCGACAAGCGCCGACATGCTGGTCTCATTTACTGTCAGTGGTGTCCTGACTTCTCTGGCCAGGTGGCTAGCTTTCCCGATGTTTACTGTGCCAACACTGCGAATCTTGTAGACAACGGCGACGTTCAACAAGAGGACGACGACTGGAAGAACCAAGAAAACCATCAGCTCTGTGCACCAGGTGTAGATGGAGAAGAATGATAGCGAGTACACCGTGACCTCAGATGGGCGAAACTGACATTCACCCACCCGATTAATTACCCAGAAATATCCCTGGGGGAGACTGAGAACAACCGACACAACTAAAAGCGTGAAGATTATCCTGGGAGTCCTGCTTTTACCGAATCTCTCCGACTTGAACGGGTGGCACACAGACAAAAAGCGTTCAACCGTGAAGGCAAACACTAGAAACACGCAGAAGTACTGGACAGCAATGTTGGCCATGGAGAACAGCTGGCACCATCCTTGGATGTCCAGAGCTCCTAGCAACCAGGGGTTTTCCAGCTCATAGACGAAGTGAAGGACCAGGAAAGTCAAGTCCGCCACAGCTAGAGATGTTAAGTAGTAGGACACAGTGCTGCATGTGCGCATGCGTGGGCTAGCCCACACTAAAGCGGATATGATATTTCCGAAGACGCCAATGATAATCCACACTGGAGTAACACACTTGTTGACCATCATGGCCGCGGGGACGTTGTAGTTGAGTTTGCCCACGTAGAAAGCATGTTTGTAAAACTCATCTTGAAGTTCGATGCTTCTGTTGACCAGATCTCTGTATGTAGTGTTGTTACACGCCATTTCCTAGTTTCTGCGTACAACAAAACAAACAAAAATATAATTGTTCTCAAATGAATGAAAGCAGCCTACGTCCTACGTACAAATAACATCGCACATATATGGAAGCCTTTGTCAGAAAAACACGTTCTCCAGAGATCTCGTGCCATTTGCTCAAACTTTGATATTTATTACCTTGCTATTGTTTTGTCATGCTGTCATTTACTTGCCCTGTCTTCATGTTCATTAGTTGTCAGGTTTGCTATGGCATCTGTTTTTTTTTATCATTCAGTCAAAAACAAGTTCATCCATATATTATCATTTCGTTGTCTTTTTGTTATAATACGTATCATTTTATCGAATCGTTTTGTTGCAATTGGTTATATTTCTATATGTTTTTTTTTCGTCAGTCATTCAAATGATCCATACAAGACTATATAACACAGAGATTATACAAGACCATATAACACAGATATTACACAAGACTATATAACACAAAAATTATACAAGACTATATAACACATTATACAAGACTATATAACAGAGATAATACAAGGCTATACATAACACAGAGATTATACAAGACTATATATCACAGAGATTATACAAGACTATATAATTCAGAGATTATACAAGACTATATAACACAGAGATTATATAAAAGAGATTATATTACACAGAGATTAGGTCATTCTCATCATCATCATCATCATCATGTGCCGTGCCGACTGGCGTTGGCTATTATGCTTCTCCAGAGTACACGATCCTTCATACAGGCCATCACTTCAGTTGGTGATCTCCTCTCACACCATCCCGTCAGACTGTCCAGTATCATTTCTCTTGGTCTTCCTCTTGATCTTCTTCTATTTTTCCTGTTGTTATAATATTTTCAATGACCCCTCTTCTCATTGCATGTCCTATGAAAGTACATTGTCTCTCTCTTATATTTTTGACAAGGTTTTTTGTCTCTCCAGCTCTTCTCATACATTCTTCATTAGTTATTTTTGCTGTCCAGGGGATTCGCAACACTCTTCTAATAAACCACATTTCTGCTGCTTCCAATGATTTTTGTACAGACTTGCCTATTGTCCATGATTCACTTCCATATAACAAGATAGGTTCAATATAGCATTTTACGACTCGTTTTCTAACATTCATTGATAAAGATGTGTTAGCTAATATGTTTCTCATTCTCTGAAATGCAGTCTTTGCTTGGCCTACTCTGTTCCTAATTTCTGTTCTGCATTTCCCATCTGAAGTTATTACTGCTCCAAGGTATTTGAATTTCTGCACCTGCTTTAGAATAGTTCCGTTTAATTTAATACTGCATTCTGGTGGATTCTGTTTCTTAGATATAACCATAGTCTTTGTCTTTTTGATGTTCAAAGTAAGGCCTTTCTGTTCACTTTCTTTGGCGACTTTATCCAAGGGATTTTGCAGGTCTTGTTGGTTCTCAGCTATCAGTACTGTGTCGTCAGCATACCGAAGGTTGTTAATATTGTTTCCTCCAATTTTTATGCCTGGTTCTGTGATGATTGTTCTTAGAATATTCTCGCTATACAGAGAAAAAAGATCTGGAGATAGTACACATCCTTGTCGCACCCCTTGCTTTATAGGTTTGATATTTTCCAATTCTATTTTCAACTCGGTCATTCTACAGATGAATATACACAAGACTTTCCTAGTTCGTGACCATCATTGTTATTTTATGCCTGGAGGTTTCTGATTATACCAGCAAGTAGGAACACTTAAGACAGACGGTAGTCATGGTACCAATGCTGCATAAATTAACATTAATAATATTAATAACGTCTCATAAATTAACATTAATAATATTAATAACATCTCATAAATTAACATTAATAATATTAATAACATCTCATAAATTAACATTACTCATGTTACTAATACCTGATAAGCTAACAATACCTGATAAAATAACATTAATCATATTATTAACACCTGATAAACTAACATTAACCATGTTACTAACACCTGATAAACTAACGTTAACCATCGCCCTGCTATAAACATTCAAGTTTTTTAGTGCAAACGAACAATAAGAAAAAGCGCTTACTGCTTTTTTTGCTACATAAATCTAGTAATATAATATGTTGTACAAAAGTTACATTGTTGTACAAATCTAGTAAGATAATTTGTTGTACAGATCTACTAAGCTAAATTGTTGTACAAATCAAAGAAGCTAATTTATTGTACAAATCTAATAAGGTAATTAGCGATACAAACCTAATAAGCAGTTTTTGTCGTAGAAATTTAGTAAGCATATTTGTCGTGCAAATCTAATTAGCAAATTTACTTTACTAATGTAGTAAGTAAATTAGTTGTACGAATTTATAAGCAAGCTAATTTTTGTGCACAAATGTATGAAAATAGTTAGCGATACAAACGTAGAGACCAATTTTAGGGTAGAATTATCATTTTTATACATAAAAAATGAAGATATTTTCCACTAACAGACAGAAAAAAGTGAAAAGTGAGAACAATTTCATCTATAGGTTTTTTTTTAAAGCAACAAATTTTATATCCACAGAAAAAAACGGAAACTCTTTTTCACTTACATAAAAAAACTAAGACTCCAATGTTTACAAAAGTAGATCCGTTGTTGCCATTCAGTATAAATAGTTCCCTTGTGTTCTCTGCCACCAACATCGGCATGGAGATCTTAAAACATGGGCATCATGTCGGATAGGAAGCTGGAACGATGGCTTTTATTTTCAGAGTGCTTTTAGGATTAGAGTTCTTCAGTATCTCCACCACCTTCCATAACACTTTAATCTCTACTCCAGCAACTATGCTTTATTGACACAACAGCCTGCAGTGACATGGCGGCCTGTTTTCGTACACAGTCGATACTGATACAGTAGTTTATATTGACAGACACGCCTGTAAGAAAACGGCAGTTTGTAATGATACAATCGCCTGCTTATTGGAGAGGTTTGTGGGAAACAAGCCAAGATGTTGACCACGTTTAAATTACAGGCTGTGAAACAAGCCAAGAGGTCGATCACGTTTAACATATAGCCTGTGAAACAAGCCAAGATGTTGACCACGTTTAACTTACAGGCTGAGAAACAAGCCAAGAAGTTGATCACGTTTAACATACGGGCTGTGAAACAAGCCAAGAAGTTGATCACGTTTAACATACAGGCTGTGAAACCAGCCAAGATATTGACCACGTTTAAATTACAGGCTGTGAAACAAGCCAAGATGTTAACCACGTTTAACTTAAGGGCTGTGAAACAAAAACCAAGATGTTAACCACGTTTAATTTAAGGGCTCTGTGAAACAAGCCAAGATGTTGCCAACGCTTAACTTACAGGCTGTGAAACAAACCAAGAATCTGACCACGTTTAACTTACAGGCTATGAAACAAGCCAAGATGTTGCCAACGCTTAACTTACAGGCTGTGAAACAAACCAAGAATTTGACCACGTTTAACTTACAGGCTGTGAAACAAGCCAAGATGTTAACCACGTTTAATATACAGACTATGAAATAAACCAAGGTGTTGACCACGTTTAACTTACAGACTATGAAATAAACCAAGATGTTGACCACGTTTAACTTACAGACTATGAAATAAACCAAGATGTTGACCACATTTAACTTACAGGATGTGAAAAAAACCAAGATGTTGACCACGTTTAGCTTACAGGCTGTGATTGGTGTATTATGTGAGAGAGACACATCTCAGACATTCCTTATCTATCACTTAATGAGTTTCCATGATTCTGCAAGCCAGATCGATGATATGACATTACGTGTCACATGACAGCCTTAGCATTGTGTCAGCTGTCAATGTGAAGCCTGTAAGACAGCTCATTTGTCAATTTAAAATAATCCCGCATCACACAGGAAAACGATTTGTTATGTTCCGCCATATTTGCTTGATTTCAGTCCACTTAAAATCACAAACAGGGGAAATAACCGAATCTTATTGTTGCCGTACAATACACAAGTGAATAAGCAGCAAATGTCTCACTTGTTTATGTCAAGTATGCTCTTCGTCAGCAGAAATGTTCGCGTTCTTTCTGCAGCTCTCTTGGTTTACTCTTTCATAACCTGCTGCTATTTCCATCGATCGCTCACTCACTCACTCACGAAATGAATCTAATACAGATTTTAACATGGCCCACATGCTGTACAAATTATTGTTTCGTTATGGGAGAGAGCAGAGAGAGGGAGAGAGAGAGAGAAAGAGAGAGGTAAGGATATTTTGTTGGGTTTCTATAAACAACTTTAGTGCATAAGGTTTGAACCTTCAGGATAGCTTCGAAAAAAAACAAACCCGAAGACCAGGTTATGTGTTGTGGAATAAGTAAAAAGTTCTTCTCACATATCTGGTCAAAGAAAGATCTGGTCACAGAAAGATCTGGTCACAGAAAGACCTGGTCACAGAAAGATGTGGTCACAGAAAGACCTGGTCACAGGTCACAGAAAGATCTGGTCACAGAAAGATCTGGTCACAGGTCACAGAAAGATCTGGTCAAAGAAAGACCTGGTCACAGAAAGATGTGGTCACAGAAAGACCTGGTCACAGGTCACAGAAAGATCTGGTCACAGAAAGATCTGGCCACAGAAAGATCTGGTCACAGAAAGATCTGGTCACAGAAAGACCTGGCCACAGAAAGATCTGGTCACAGAAAGATCTGGTCACAGAAAGATCTGGTCACAGAAATATCTGGTCACAGAAAGACCTGGTCACAGAAAGATCTGGTGTCCAGATCTAAAAATATAATCACTACACATGACGTGGCACAGTTCAGCCTGATCGTCCCAGACGTGGAGGCAGACAGTAGATAAATAGTAGAACAATTATAAAAGTCACAGAACAATGATTGGTGTAGACAAAATTTATTGTTCCATGAGAAATCCTGGGATATTGATCTGTTACTAGTCTTGTCAATGTAGGTACGGCATCTTTATTCATTGAGCGCACTTGGCTATTATCAAAGAGAAGGTGGATTAAGAGAGAGAGAGAGAGGATAGAGGTATACGAGAGATGATAGACGTATGTGAGAGATGATAGATGTAAGAGAGAGATGATAGATGTATGTGAGAGATGATAGATGTATGTGAGAGATGATAGATGTATGTGAGAGATGATAGATGCCTGTGTGAGATGATAGATATATGGGAGAGATGATAGATGTATGTGTGAGATGATAGATATATGGGAGAGATGATAGATGCATGTGTGAGATGATAGATGTATGTGAGAGATGTGAGAGATGATAGATGTAAATGAGAAATGATAGATGTATGTGAGAGATGATAGATGTATGTGAGAGATGATAGATGCCTGTGTGAGATGATAGATATATGGGAGAGATGATAGATGCATGTGTGAGATGATAGATATATGGGAGAGATGATAGATGCATGTGTGAGATGATAGATGTATGTGAGAGATGTGAGAGATGATAGATGTAAATGAGAAATGATAGATGTATGTATGAGATGATAGATGTATGTGAGAGATGATAGATGTAAGAGAGAGATGATAGCTGTATGTGAGAGATGATAGATGGCCAGCTATTATGTGATAGATGATAGATGTATGTGAGAGATGACAGATGTATATGCCAGATGATAGATGTATGTTTGAGATGATAGATATATATGAGAGATGACAAATGTAAGTGTGAGATGACAGATGTATGTGAGAGATGGCGTGACAGGTAAAAGAAATAACGACTGCGGGAAAATGGTTCTAGCAGTAGAGGTGTATGGTTCAGTTTTACAGAACGACAGAGGAAATGGGTAAAATGAGAAAACAAAGTGGCAAAAAGTATGAAAGTAAGATGAGAATGTATAAATGAAAAGCATGCAACATCCAATATTTCGGCCTCAGCCTTTTAAAGGATCACATACAAGAACAACACAACACATAAATAACAAGAAGAAAACTGAAAAACTTAGCTTTGTGGCATCCTCCTCCTAGGTCACAGAATCGACCGAATGCGCCCTAAAGACGGGAGAACAAATGGAGGGATGGATCGGATGTGAGCGGGCGTTTAGGTGGTGAAGAGGAGAGAACAATGTGGGAGGGGGGCAGGAAAGAGGCCAGGAAGCTATAAATAGGTTGTGGTTGTTAGAGAAGAGAAGAAGGGGAAGGGAGAGCTGGGAGATAACGCTAAAACTTGTGAATGAAAAACTGCAGCGAAATGAGTGAGGCTAAGACAAGAAAGTAGAGCAAGAAAAGGAGAAAGTAGATGAACATGTTTAAAGGAATCTAAATTTATTGTTAATTCCAGCTGGGTGGAGACAGCCAGCCTGGAAAATAAGGCGATATTCTAACGTCTTCCGAGATCCTACATAAGAAGAACAGGAGTGGATTGCACTAACAGAAATGTTATGTTTTCCATGGTGGTTTCTTTGGCAAAAGTGTATTGCCATAGGTGTCCATGCCCTCTTGGAAATGTTAAGATGTTGATGAGAACGATCTCCTAAGCGTAAACCGGTCTCCCTATATACTTCATATCAAAACGTTTTCACGTAATGGCATAAATAACAATGCGTGAAATATATTCTCATCTTACTTTCACACTTTCTGCCATTTGCTTTTTTCATTTTCCTCATTCCTTCTGTCGTTTTGTAAAATTGAATCATACACCATTGTCTACCTTTATTATGTGAGAGTGGATAGATATAAGTTTGAAATGATGGATGCATGTGTGAGATGATAGCTTTATGTGTGACACGATAGATGTCGTTTCCCGTTTATATCAGTCCGTCTATTCTTCCTGTGTTTTCTAAGAGCGGTAAAGAGATCCACCGCCGGCTCGCTGGGTCAGTCGCGGTTTGAGGGCAGTCTAACCCAGGGGAGGCCATCCTCTTGAGCGGAACATAAATGTCAGCCTGAAGTTTTGGTGCTGTGTCATGATGTCACAGTACATAAATCAAGCTTGCTCGCTTTATGCTCCATTTGATACTGTGTAAGTCAATTTATATGCCTTACCAGAAACAACTGAACAATAGATGTTATCCACTAGGAGGAAAATATGGGCACTAACACAATATCCCTATGTGCCTCTAAGGCATGGAAGGATTACCTTTACTTTTTACCTATTTACTGGGGGGGGGGGGCATAAATGAACTTCTTTTTGCTGATGATCAAGCACTTATAGCCACGTCAGAAAAAAAAGACCTACAACAGGGCATAGATAATTTAGCAAGGGCATGTCAAAGCCAGGACATGAAGTGCTGAAAAAATAGGTCATGACCATAGGAAGAGAAGAAATCCAAACAAAGATCTTCCTAGACAACCAGCCTTGAAACAAGTGAAACATTTCAAATACATACATAGCACAATATCGTCCTCAGGGAAAATTGACTCTGATATTGATAACAGATGTAATAAAGTAAATCAGGCCATTGTACAAATGACTCCTTTACTGAAAACAAATACATCACAACTGAAATAAAAAGGGCACTGTACAACACAATTTCTTCCCAACTCTATGGTATCAATGTCAGACCTGGACACTAACAGCCAAGAACAAAAAGAAAAATCATCACGACAGAAATGAGATGTTTAAGGAGAATACTAAATGTGACAAGAAGAGATCAAATAAGAAATGACACCATTAGGGCAAAGGTTGGAGTAACACCAGTATTGTACTATATCCAGAAGCAGCAAGTCAAATGGTTTGGCCATGTTACACGGTTACTACCAGGCAGTATATCAAACAAAACATGCTAAGATTTACAGGCAACAGAAGAAAAGGCCGTCCACGCTGGAGACGGGAGGAGGAAATTACAGAAGCGTTATCAATCAATTAAGTGCCATGCCGCGTGGCGTAGGCGATCATTTCTCTCCACAATTCCCTGTCTTTAGACTTGATTATGAGATCCGCCGGTGGCTTTCTTCCTAGCCACACTGACAGCCCATCCAGTAACTTCTCTCTCTGTCTTCCTCTGTCTCTTCTTCCCTCAATTTTTCCAGTTGCCACAATGTGTTCCACTTTTCCTCTTCTCTGAAAATCCTACAAATCTCGCGTGTCTGCCTCTGATCTTTGCTGTAATTTGCCCTTTTAACTCCAGCCTCTCTTAAGACTTCGTTGGTTTTCTTAGCTGTCCGTGGTACCTTAAGCATCATTCTTATGAATCACATTTCCATGGCCTCCATTTCTCGCTGTACTCTCTTATTCATGGACCATGCTTTACATCCATAAAACAGAATTGGCTCGATGTAACATTTAAGTACTCGGAATCTTGTTTCCATTGATATGGATCTGTTGCACAAGATGTTTCTCATTTTCTGAAATGCTCATTTGGCCTGATGACGTCTACTTTTTATTTCGTTGTGACATTTCCAACCACTGTTAAAATTGTTCTTAAGTACTTGAATCTATCAACTTGCTTCATTTCTGTGCCATCGATGGTAATGCTACATTTTGGTGATATTCTTTTCTTTGAGATGACCATCATTTCAGTCTTCTTTTTGTTCAGACTGAGACCTTTACTTTTACTTTCACAAACCACGATGTCCAGAAGAGCTTGTAGCTCCCTTTCACTTTTAGCAATCAGAACTGTGTCGTCCGCATATCTTAAGCTGTTAAAATCGTAACCGCCAGTTGATATTCCTGGCAAGCTCTCTATATTTTTCATTACGCAAGCATTAAATATCGCATTATATGAAGGAAATCGTCGAGTCCTATCAAGACGTCTAATTGTCCCCTCAATACCGAAAGGTATATGAGGAAGGAGACAAGACAAAATAGATGTATGTGTAAGATGATAGATGTATGGGAGAGATGATACATGTATAGGAGAGATGATAGATGTATGGGAGAGATGATAGATGTATGTGAGACATATGACTGAGACGTAGACATAACAGAGATGTGAAAGTAATGAAAAAGAGAAAAAATAGAGATGTGAATGTAACTAACCAGGAAACGAAACCGAGATGTAAGTGAGATGTAAATGAATGTAAGTGAGATGTAAGTGGATGTAAGTGAGATGTGAGATATGCTGTAAAAGGAAAATGAAAGTGGGAAAAATGTAGACTAATAGTCTTGCAGAAGACTACACGTAAGAATAGAACGGGGGGGGGGGGGGGGGAGAATCAGTAACACCTTCCTTCTTAGCATTTTTCAACCTGATATTGAGAAACTTGTGTCCTCACATGAAACTCATCCATCACATTAAAAGTTGAGAAAATAATGTAATAAGTGAATTATAAATTTCCTCCATCATATTGTTTAATAAACTAGATTATTAGCTAAAGTTTTTCCTTCTGTACGGCATATCCTAGCTTAATAGGCCGTTGTAGGAATAGAACATAACAGGAAGGGGGTGGGGGGGGGGGGAGAGTGTGGTCTTGGGGGGAAAGGGGACAGCATCCCGAACACTACTATAGAACATGGCATTCCAGACTGAGATGATGATACTATAGAACATGGCATTCCAGACTTGAGATGATGATACTATATAACATGGCATTCCAGACTGAGATGATGATACTATAGAACATGGCATTCCAGACTGAGATGATGATACTATATAACATGGCATTCCAGACTGAGATGATGATACTATATAACATGGCATTCCAGACTGAGATGATGATACTATATAACATGGCATTCCAGACTGAGATGATGATACTATAACATGGCATTCCAGACTGAGATGATGATACTATATAACATGGCATTCCAGACTGAGATGATGATACTATATAACATGGCATTCCAGACTGAGATGATGATACTATATAACATGGCATTCCAGACTGAGATGATGATACTATATAACATGGCATTCCAGACTGAGATGATGATACTATAGAACATGGCATTCCAGACTGAGATGATGATACTATATAACATGGCATTCCAGACTGAGATGATGATACTATAGAACATGGCATTCCAGACTGAGATGATGATACTATATAACATGGCTTTGCAGATTGAAATGGTGACACTATAGAACATCGCTTTGCAGATTGAGATGATGACACTACAAAACATCGTTTGTTGATTGAGATGATGACACTGCAGAACATCGTCTGTAGATTGAGATGACTGTGAAGATAGCAAAATGTAGTATACTAAATGTAATTATTAAAGTCAGAACGTGTCCTCGGTCAACTCCAACACTTGTTGGTGACTTATAAGAGTAATGTAGCGATTACAACAAAGACATACGTGTAGTCTTCAGTTTATTAGTAAACTGTATCTTAGACAGTACTTGTCAACTTATAGACGGGGTAGCACTAGTCTGAAAGATTGCAACAGCCTCATTGGCTACCCAATGTATTCATGGCTTTCAGAATCTTATACCTATATTCTACAGTATTTTACAAACAACGAGAGCTCGTTCTCACAATTCATAAATGAATGAAACTTATATTTTATGAAGTGAAGCATTTGAAACATAAAAAATGAATGATAATTATACACCAGTCTACTTTTATGTTTCCCCTCACAAAAAAGTTAATCGAAAATTGTCTGAAGATCAGTCAAATTTTGTTAAGTAAATCATACAAAATGAAGTGAAGTAAAACAATTTCTCCATAAAATTAATTAAATTATCTGTCAAAATTTATTCCTGTGATAATTCGTATTCAAATGAAGATAGGCGTTTAAAAAGTACATAAAAATGTTACTGTTAAAATTTGATGATTAAAGGATTTCCGAGTGACATGTTGTTAACAATAGCTGGTGTGACCTCTGACAGCCTCAGTACAAATTTCATCATGGCGTCCAGCTGATGATGTAGGTCTGTTCAGGTCAGTCTGTAGACTTGTCATCCATTGAGTCCCTGGGGAGTTCTCCAAGGCAACTAGTGTTCTGGTGTTCTGGGTTGTCCAGAAATGTTCTGAATCGCTCTTCCTAACATGTCCCGAGCTTATTCAATTGGGTTAATGCCAGGAGAAAGTACAGGACAAAGAGGACCCATGATGTTGCTGACACCCAACTCTCTGTTTATAATGTGTGCCCTGTGGCAAGGTGCATTATCGTGCATAAAAATAAAACGAATCCCAAATTGTTTCATCCTGGGATAATGAGGGGGTCTGATGACCTCGTTCAAGTACCTCTGGACATTCACCGTCGGTATCCTAAAGACGTGTATGTCTGAACTTTCATCTGCCCAGAAGATACCCACCGTATCTGTCATGTTCTACAACATCACACCCAGCAAATCTCTCTCAAGCTCCACACCCGTTGACAGCCATTTTTGCAATAAAAAAAAAATCTAGATTCGTCACTGAAAACAACATGGCGTCACTGATTTATACTACATCTGCTATGTTGCCTTGCCCAGTTCAGGCTAACTTGAGGCTGACAGTCATTCAGAGGGATCCGAATTGCCAGTTTTTTTTAAGGAAAGTCAACTTGATGAGGTGGATGCCTGATTGAGCAGAAACTCGTAACTCAGTCAGTGTCTGAAGTTCGTTCGTGCTGTTACACACCAAAAAAAAACCGATGGTCTCTTTTGGTGGTGATATGTGGTTGATTACTCTTTTGGCAAAACAAAGGCCAGTTTCTTGAAACCATCGGAAGGTTCTGTGGCTGACACTTCTGTTGACTTCGAGATGTCCAGCTCATCACTCTGTGAAGTCCCAGCCTGTAACACTCCTACGGCATGGGCAACTTTCCTGATCATTCAAACGTATCTAGACAGCAAATCTTTACAATCGTGATTGGCTACGTCACTCGTCTTGTCTTAATTTGGTCGTATGCATGTTTTCTGTACTGATCTGTGTCAGAAAACAATGTAAAGTTACAGTGACACGTTGGCCATGTTAAATTCTTGTTTTCTACTTGCAAGTTAGAAGCTTTGATGAAATGTGTTACGAAATAATATATTCTATTAGAGGAAAAGGGTGTCTGAGTGGCGAAGTGGTTAGTGTACTGGTCTCTCATGGCGAAGGTCGGGGGTTCGAATCCGGCCGGCGGCAACCCAGTCACCCAGCTGTAGAAATGGGTACCCGACTTCTTCTGGAGTTGGGGAAGGAAAATGCAGCCAGGCGTGATACTGACCATATCACCCTCTAGTGTGCTGACAGGTCAAGGAAAATATGGGCACTAACACCATATCCCTATGTGCCTATAAGGCATGACAGGGTTACCTTTACTTTTTTTTTAATTAGAGGTAAAGAGAGAGAGAGAGAGAGAGAGAGAGAGAGAGAGAGAGAGAGAGAGAGAGAGAAAGAAAAAGAAGAAGAAGAAGAAGAAGAAACTATATTTTGTAGAAAATATTAGACTTAAAAATAAGAAGCTACAGACATTTGATGCATAACTTTTTGTGAGCAGTATATAACATGTGAGCAGTATATAATATGTGAGCAGTATATAGCATGTGAGCTGTATATAGCATATAACCAGTATATAGCATGTGAGCTGTATATAGCATATAACCAGTATATAGCATGTGAGCTGTATATAGCATATAACCAGTATATAGCATGTGCGCAGTATATAACATGTGAGCAGTATATAGCATATAACCAGTATATAGCACGTGCGCAGTATATATCATGTACGCAGTATATAGCATATAACCAGTATATAGCACGTGCGCAGTATATATCATGTACGCAGTATATAGCATGTGCGCAGTATATAGCATGTGCGCAGTATATAGCATGTGCACTCAACTGATATATGTAGTTAACGTTTTTTTGCATCAGTTTTAGATCGAGATGATGATAACATGGAACAAAAACGCAGAAACGAGCCTGCTCACATTTATCACCGTCTGTCACTTAAAACTCGTGCTCATCAATTACCCCCTGCCTTTCATGAGTGCTGACCATGAGTGGGAGAGGCCTGCCTGAATTTCTTGGCAAACAAATCATTGTCAGACTTTAACGATAACATCCGCTCAGCAAATCGTTTTCTTGCTGGCCTAAATATGTCACAGACCTGACATGTAATAAATAATGTTCCAGGTTAGCCGACTGTCACATCGATTAAGTGATCTCTCTGACAGCTGGAAACATTGTACGTGTCTTTATTTTCTTTAAATTAGTGTGTAACAGCTGTCCAGACACCAGCTGTAACGAGACAACGCACACAGCTGTCCAGACACAAGCTGTCACGAGACAACACACACAGCTGTCCAGACACCAGCTGTCACGAGACAACAGCTGTCCAGACACCAGCTGTCACGAGACAACACACAAGCTGGTTGACATGTTTAGAATCACTAGAGTGACATCAGTCTGTAGTTCTCGATCTCAGTTTTTCATCTGGGACATCAGATTTAGATAAGGAACCCTCATAAACAGTTTCCCTCAGCAAGGCTCCCAGGTCAATGGCCCACAGCCTAGATATCTTAACATATCACGTGATCAGTGGATAAGTCAGACGTGTGCTTGTATATGATTGGCTGGTCTTAATCAGACATCAGCCTCCTTCCGTGATGCCATCATTAAAAAATATCACTTTAAGAGAAATATTATTATCTACGACACATCATGATGATTATCGCACAGTAATTCCTTACTTATTATTTGTCTTGTTTGTCTTGTTTTGTTCTCTCAGTGTCTCCTGGAAATGGCCACGAACTCTGAACTCTGAACCATCTGATGGACGGAGAAAAGCAAAGAAAAAAAAAATCAAAGAAACAAGGAAAACTTTTTCGCTGGTCGGCACAATCTTGGTGCGTCCGTCCATGATCTGGAGGTGCGACTGCGTGTTGTCATCACTACAAGAACACATAAGAGAGATACTGGGCGCCAACCGTCCAGATAGCGTGCCAAAAAATATTTCATCCCAGCATTCAATTTTCCTGTTAAAACCTTCGCCTCTAAAGAGAAAGTTCAAGGACATTTGTGTCAATCAAGAGCTCACACACAAGAAGCTCCAGGAATCACGATGCAGACTGAGTCATGCTGTAATTGGAGAGAACATTTTTAATCTTCATTTTTTTTGTTCTAGAAATGAGATATTCTTTTCCTCCTTGGAACTACATCGCTCCTACGATCCTCCACATGCAGTGCTCATCCCTGGAGGACCCACGTTTTTGCACTGAATTTTTGGTAACGTTTTATTTGTTTCTTTGCTAGCCATCAGCTTCTCGGGTTAAAATTTGCTTTGAAAATGTTTACTTTCATCATTTATTTTCTTAATCAAAAATTCTCTCCTTCTCGTATTACATAAAGAAAGGTGATCTGCCGAATAGCTCTCAAATTATCATCATTTCATTAAAATGATTAAGGAGTTTTTTTTTCCTCTCACACTGACGAAGAAATATGCGTTCCTGCTTCGTTTCTTCTGATTTTTCCCAGCATATGATATTTAACAGGCAGCTCTCAGATTCAAACCTTTTTTTTCTCATAAGCAGCATAGCTGCAGTTTTATCCAATTATTTGTCTCTCTTTAATCCACTGTTCAAGTGAGCGCAGTCACATTTAAAAAGGGATGATTATAATTCGACGCTGGAAGATGACACAGACAACGACGCGCATAACTTGGCACCTTCCAAACCGGCTGTCCACGCAAGATGAACGGAGTATTCTGGTCAAATACTTGTTAAGAGAAACAGACATGACACCGCTGACAATAACTGACAGAAAGGAGGAGATGGCACAGGATTGGTCACATTACGAGAAAGACAGGCAGATCCTTACCACGGACAGCTCTGACATGGACTCCACAGGGCAGCAGAAGCAGGGGATGACCCGGAGGGAACTGGAGACGCAAAGCAGAGAAGATGCTGGTAAACAAAGAAATGACATGGGAGACGGCCAAGAAGATGGCGAAGGACCGGCTTAAGTGGAAATCTCTTGCTAGCAGCCGCCCCGTGTGAAAGAATGACAAGAGAGAGAATGATTAACAAGCGAATGACTATTTTGTTTAAAAATATCAAAACTACAGATCATCGACCAATATAAAACATCAACATTATATAGACCATCGACCTTCTTCTTCTTCTTCTTCAATTTTCCTGGAAATTCAAGTTGCTGTTTTCTGAGCCGATGCAATGAAGATGTTGAGGCACAGCAACGTATCGGATTTGGAGCGGGTCATTTATTTTCAGTTCTAAGCACAGGGGTGTGCAATACTTCTTTAGCAGGCTCCGTTGCCATGGGGACTATGGCGACCCCTGCCCCATTAGCTAGGCTAGGATTATTACTAGTGGTATCAACGAAGAGGTGGAAGAGGGTCTTGATCAGCTATGATTCACCAATACTGAAATACTGAAGTCAGCATGTCAGCTATGATTATTTCTCCCCCCCCCCTCCCTCTCTCTCTCTCTCTCTCTCTCTCTCTGAGCCTTAAGTGCCCAAGACACATGAGGCTTCCGCACGGGTTTTCCACAAACGCCTGTCCTTTGACTTTTTCCCGCTCTTGCCTAGGTGAGCCCTTTATTGCTCAACATCCTCTCTGTTGTTCTTCTCCATGTCTCTTTTGATCTACCCTTACTTCTAGTCCCCTGTGGTATCCATCTTAGTGCTATTTTTGGTAGTGAGTTGTCAGTCGTTCGGAGCACATGTCCCAACCAACCATCACCAGCGTCTTTCCTCAGTAATTGCTGTCAGTGGCTTCATCTGCATTTCTGCCAACAAGATGTTATTTCTTATGCTGTTTTGCCAAAATATACCAAAATATTCTTTTAATTCTTAGTAAAAATTTAGTCTGGAAATAATTCCGCTAGTTTTCTATGGTTTTGGTGATTTTTAAGCCTTCACTTCCATAGAGAAAACACTTAGAACGTTACTCTTAAATATCCTGATGTTCTTCTTCATGCTGAGTTTTTTAGATTTCCATACACTGCAAAAGCCTGATTTGCTCTAATAAGTCTAGTGTTGATGTCCTCTGTGTTGTCTCCACTCAAGCTATGATTCACCAGTACTGAAATACTGAAGCCAGCAAGTCAGCTATGATTCACCAGTACTGAAATACTGAAGTCAGCAAGTCAGCTATGATTCACCAGTACTGAAATACTGAAGTCAGCAAGTCAGCTATGATTCACCAGTACTGAAATACTGAAGTCAGCAAGTCAGCTATGATTCACCAGTACTGAAATACTGAAGTCAGCAAGTCAGCTATGGGCCGCCTTTTGCCAAAACGGACAATATCTTCCCCCGCCCCGCATATAAAACATCAAAACTACAAAGATCATGGACTTTACATAAAACATCAAAACTACAAAAATCATGGACTTTACATAAAACATCAAAACTACAAAAATCATGGACTTTACATAAAACATCGACGCTATATGAAAGAACATCGACCTTATATAAAATATCTATCCTACCTATATTAAAGAATATTTGCTTTATACAAAACATCGACTCAATATTAAGATTATCGACCTTATGTAAATATAAACTATAAATAAAATTAGCAACCCTTTATAGAAAATGAACGCTAGGAGAAACATCCAGGTCCTGTTGTTTTGCCATCATTAAATCAGTCATCGTGTTGCCAGATTGGAAGAAAAGTGCCAGTGGAGACAGCTTAATGCACATTGCATGTCTGACTGCTCAAATGGGACTGAGTTCAGACGATCAAATTTCAAACAAAAATTTAGCCCCGGGTTTGTGAAAAACGTCCACACGGGTAGACTTAATATCACAGACTGTAGCTCAGAGGAAACAACTCCAGGAAAAAATGTTCATGAATTGTCAGGAAACACAGCTTGAAAAAAGAAACGCAACACTACTGTAGTCGTAATGGGTACAAAATTTCAAACTTGTATCAAAATTTTATTTTACGGAAATAATGATTCAATCTTTGTATGAAGAAACTTTAACAATTTAGCAACGAAATAATGTTCATTAAATTTGGTTTCGACTTTTATTCTTTGCGAATGAGGCCTCTGTTTCAGTAAGGTGTATGGCCTTCTCTGGCCTATATCAGAGAACGACATCTCCTTGGCATGGATCCGATTAGCCGTTGGATCTGTTGTTGTGGGATGGCTGCCCACTCTTCCCATAATGCAAGAGGCAACTGTCGGAGATTGGTTGGCGCCACGTCTCGCTGGCGGACTTGTCTGTTGAGTTCACCCCATAAGTGTTCTAGTGGGTTCATGTTTGATGACGTGGATGGCCACGGAATCGTCTGGACGTTGTTTTCAGCGATGAACTGGGTGATGAGTTGTGCCACATAAGACTGAGTGTTATCCTGCTGAAAAATCGACACTGGTGAAGCCAGAAGTGGAAGGACGTGAGAACGAAGAATTTCAGCGACATATCGTTGGGAATTCAGACGTCCTTCAATTTGCACCAGGTCAACTTCTTCCCATGAATCCCCCATCACCAGTACTCCTCCACCACCATATAGAGGAGCCTCATCCACGCAGTTCTGGGCGTAGCGCTCATGGACCTTGCTCTAAACTCTCTCCGTCTATCGTGTCGCTGGAGCAGAAAGAATGATTCATCACTAAACAAAACCCTTCTCCAATCATTCGCAACGGTCCATTGACGATGCTGGTTTGCCCACTGCAGTCGGTTCTGGCAATGCCGGTCCGTAAGAACAGGACCTTTATAGGGTCCTCTAGCCCAAAGATCAGCGTCGTGCAGCCGGCTCCTGATCGTTTGATCTGAAATTTGACGAGCTGCTGTCACTGACTGGACTGTTGTGGACGCAGATGCAAATCGATTTCTGAGGTGACGCAGCCATGTTAAGCGATCTTCGGCAGGAGTTGTGACTATAGGTCTTCCACTGCGCGGCCGGTCTGTAACTGAGCCAGTTTCTTGAAATCGACTCCAAAGGCGACTAATGGTGCTTCTAGTCGTTGTTCTGTAGTAAGATGACCCATACTTGCGCAATGAATTTTCAAAAGAACTGATTCGAGGAGCGTCAATCTTTTATAGGCATTCAATAACATGGTCAGTGAGTTTTGTGTTCAGTAAGTTTCACGGGATTCTCGTGAACCTGTCATGAGTTATTGTCAAAAATGCTGTTTTGACTAGTGCCGCTTTTCTGTGCTCATGAATCATCTGCTGAGTACAATTCAGGTCACCATGTGATGCTGATGTCCACGTGAACATTTCAGGCAGTTTGCCTTTGTCTGATCAGCAAACTTCAGTTTAATCGCCTCGTATTTGTTGCGTTTTTTTTTTTTAACAGTATATTTACATATACAAGGATGTATACTGTCTCCTTTACTTTTTGGGATTACAATAGACTTCATAATGAACAAATACTGCACAGGTAACACAGGTATTGACTGGGTACATGGGACCCAACTAGAAGATCTTGATTTTGCTGATGACATAACTCTTATCAGTAATAATGTGAATTTCATGCAAGAAAAAACAGATAGCCTGTCTTCACTAGCTAGCAAAATAGGAGTTGAAATTAACAAGGACAAAACAAAAATAATAAAATTCATCTCAATCAAAATGGAAAAATACACATAGAAGGGACAGATATTGAAGAAGTCAATCAATTTGCATACCTTGGCAGCTACATACACCAGGATGATGACACTAGAAACTAAGTTAGGATCAGAATTGCAAACGCAGCATCAATCTTCAAGAATCTTGATAACATATGGCATTCAAAAGTTATAACCACAAAAACCAAGTTAAGACTATTCAATTCAAATATAATATCCACCCTCATTTATGCGTGCGAAAGCTGGAAAACAACTAAAGAAATAGAAAAGAAATTAGACTCTTTTGAAAACAAATGCCTAATGAAAATACTCGGCATCAAGTGGAACGAATTCAAGAACAATGCAGAGATAAGACAGACGACTGAACAACAACCAGTCTCATGGGTGATCAGGAAAGGAGATGGACATATTTTGGTCACTTGATGAGAAGAAATGATCAAAACAAGCTATCAAGTGGAACACAACAGGCCGAAGAAAAAGAGGCAGACCGCGTGAAACTCTGAAGAGGACATTATTAAGAGAGGCCAAATTAACAGGCATAAAATCCTTTGATGAGGTTGAAAGACTCGCCGAAGACAGGAAAAATTGGCGAACTACTTTGCGAGCCATATGTGATGTTTAACGGCACGGGAAGGTTACAAGATATAAGGTATAAGATATTTACATCATTATTCACTATTTTGATTTCTTGTTCTCTTTCTTGTCGCTCATTTTAAATATCGTTGATTTCTTTCTGGCCTCATATTCTATTCGCTATTATGCAATCTAATATAAAATGCCATATGTTATAGTTTTATATGTGTCTAACATAAGATTTCGTATGTCATAGTTTTATATATTGAACATTGAACCTGTAATGTGAACTTTGAACCTGTGCTGCGAAGGTAATGTCATTAATAAATATTCAGCGCATGACCTTGCAGATTTTTTTTTTAAAAAGGCAGACAAGCAGTTTAAAAAAAAAGCTAAATGACATCCATAAGAGATTTTTCCATCAGTTATACCAGTGTTCCCAAGTTAGTTCGGGCTCCCCCCCCCCCCCCACCCCCAACCCTTATGTACTACTCGTACAGTGGCCTGTTGTGCCAGGTTACGCATTCCACAATTAAAAACTTCTGCTAACAAAACCAGTTTATTTAACAATATGAAGGAGTACCTACAGCATTAGTTTCTCAACTTTTAATACGAAGGGTGAGTTTCATGTAGGGACACAAGTTTCAGATATCAGGTTGAAAAAGAAGAAAGGTGTAGGCGATCATTTCTCCTCACAATTCCCTGTCTTTAGACTTGATTATGAGATCCGCCGGTGACTTTCTTCCTGGCCACACTGACAGCCCATCCTGTAACTTCTCTCTCTTTCTCTCTCTCTCTCTCTCTCTCTCTCTCTCTCTCTCTCTCTCTCTCTCTCTCTCTCTCGTGTCTTCCACTTTTTCTTCTTCCCTCAATTTTTCCAGTTGCCACAGTGTGTTCCAATTTTCCTATTCTCAGAAGATGTCCTACAAATCTCGCTTGTCTGCTTCTGATCTTTGTTGTAATTTGCCTTTTAACTCCAGCCTCTCTGAAGACTTCTTCGTTGGTTTTTTTAGCTGCCCATAGTACTTTCACCATCCTTCTTATGAACCACATTTCCATGGCCTCCATTTCTCGCTGTACTCTCTTATTCATGGACCATACTTCACATCTCTAAAACAAAATTGGCTCTTTTAAGTACTCGGAATCTTGTTTCCATTGATGTGGATCTGTTGGATCTGTTATATGACCTAGTCTTCTCTAAAACCACATTTCTGCTGCATTAATTTTTCTCTCCATCTTTTTGCTTAGAGTCCAGGTTTCTGCTTCATACAGTAAAACAAGAGCAGATATAGCAGTTTACAAATCTCAGTTTATGAGATTTAATTACTTTTAAACGCGTGATTAAATCTCACTTTATGACAAAGTAGTGAATCATAGAGTAAGAGCGATGATACAACTGAGTTGACAATAGACATCCTGTTTTTCTTATGGCCATGTTACTCTTAAGCCCATTTATTCTTGTATGTTATTTTCATCATGACTTAGTCTCTTCATATGTTGTTCTATTATCTGTATGTGGTATTTAGCACCGGTGCTAAATAACTGGAAATATGAGAAAGCTGGAAGAATGCAACTAGCACCAACACAGTGTCTTACAACACGTGCAGCTCTTAACACAGTTTGGGGAGGGGGAAGCAGTCGTACCTGAATGTGGGCCATCCTAATGTTCCACACTGGGCAGCCAGAACATTCTTCATAAGAAAACTGATGATGAACTTGACACTTGATGAATCAAGTTTCTTTATGTCGTTGTAACAGACTGTGGTACTCCGGAGAACAAGACGAACGGAGTAAAAGCACGCTGAATTGTTAACGGCCTGCACGCTGAATTGTTAACGGCCTGCACGGTGAATTGTTAACTGCCAGTTGTGTGACACGATTACATCTCGGGCAAGTTTCTTGTAAAATTGTATTTCATCTTATATTCTGTTCACAGAAAAAAAAAGAAAACAAATAAAATCTGATAGGTGAAGTGAACAACATGAGGTGAACAACATGAAGTGAACAACATGAAGCGAATGCCGTTAAATGCTCTGCTCTGTTTTCAAGCGTGAAAGAACAGATAAGTTTAATGATAGTGCAACATTATGTTACATACATCAGAAACTGCCAGATTTTCCAGTAAATTCACATTTTACCATTCTGACGCGTGTTTCAAGGGACAAAGGCAAATCTCAAGGGACAACGCCAACTGTTAAGGGATAATGGCTCAAGTCCACGGACAGCGCTTATGACAACTATTCATAGAGAAGGCAATGCCCACGGATAACAGAAGCTGTCGCAGTCCGTATATTACCTGTCAAGGGAACAAACTCTACTAATCTTTCTGTAAACATTTCTGCTGCCTTCAAGGAACATATTTCATGTTGGAGGCTCTCATAATTTATTTCATGTTGACAGGTTCTCATGTTTTATTTCATGCTGGTAAATTCACATTGTTTATTTCATGTTGGCAAGTTCTTGTAATTTACACCATGTTGGCTTGTTCTCATAGTTTATGTCATGTTGGCAAGTTCTCATAGTTTATTTCATGTTGGCAAGTTCTCATAGTCTGGACAGGCTGATGGATGCTACGATCTCCTCCTCTTCAGAATTTTCTCGGCACACAGTGACTGATGAGAAAAGTTCTGTGACGATATTTACAGTTTCAGACAAGTCACAAGTGTCTTTTCTTTCTAGTCTTATTTGTTAGATATAAATGTTAATTTATCCCTTCTCTTATTTTCCCAGTTTCTTGCCCCGTATTTTTGTATGAATAAAGCAAAAACCGAAACCAGGTGTGGGTATTCTGTTGATTAATAAAGTTCTTCTCATCTTTTATACAATACCCAAAATAACTGCTAAATGCATTATTCCTGTGCATTTATATAAGGTTTGAAAGTAGTGTCACCAGAGTTTTACTTTTAGATCCATTAGTCTAAGCAGAATCTTGTGTCAGGATGTGTAAGAAATAGTCAGTGCTGGCATCCTTACATTTCATGATGTCTACTAGCTGCAGTATCCTTACACTTAGTACTGTAGATGTAGCTAGCTGGGGTATTCTTGCACCTGGTACTGTAGATGTAGCTAGCTGGGGTATTCTTGCACCTGGTACTGTAGATGTAGCTAGCTGGGGTATTCTTACACCTGGTATTGTAGATGTAGCTAGCTGGGGTATTCTTGCACCTGGTACTGTAGATGTAGCTAGCTGGGGTATTCTTACACCTGGTACTGTAGATGTAGCTAGCTGGGGTATTCTTGCACCTGGTACTGTAGATGTAGCTAGCTGGGGTATTCTTGCACCTGGTACTGTAGATGTAGCTAGCTGGAGTAATCTTACACTTAGTACTGTAGATGTAGCTAGCTGGGGTAATCTTACACCTATTACCGTAGATGTAGCTAGCTGGGGTAATCTTACACCTAGTACCGTAGATGTAGCTAAAGCAGCAAATGGACGTGCTATTTCCTTTAACAGAAAACTTTGATGTGCTAGGATAAGTTGACTGATCTGCCATTTCAAACTGTTCTACGCTAGAGCAAAAGCATTGTACTCAGTTTTTTTGCCATTTAAAACTAAAGTTTAACCAATCTCTCTCTCACTCTCTCTCTCTCTCTCTCTCTCTCTCTCTCTCTCTCGTCCTTTTCTTTTGTTCTTCTCCCACCCTGCCTAGCTCTGGGGTTTTTTTTTTCAAGGAACTTCCTACAGTGCATGGAGCTGTGCTTTCTGCAGAATCTCCTAGACGAGATATTTCTTCTTGTGTATATGCTCGTCTGTCCCTTCCCAAATCCTTCTATTCGTTTTCAGCTTTCATTGTACGAGGGCAGTCAGTCGCCATCATCCTTTCCCCACAGTGTCTTAGACCAGAGATTCTAACTTAGCACTCATTAGTTCAACTTTTCTAAAACATCTTGTGAAACCAACAGTCCAAACATGGGCATAGGAAAAGGGCATGGTAGGAGAACAGTCGAGCACACATGAATAACTCCTCCTGCTGACGATGGAACTCACGAAGGCTCCCTTGTTCTCATGGCTGAGATTATCAAGCTGAGAACAATTCAGAGTTTTACTATGACTCTGTTTTCAACATTTAAAATCATTTTGTAGCTTTTCGGTTTGTTCTTACAAGCATACGGCACAAGCTAAGAAATAAAAGGTGTTGTAAATGGTAAAGTGAACATTTGAAAAGTGAACATTTGTAAAGTACAGAGTTGTAAAATGATTTATTCATCGTGTACTTAATTTTTTTTTCAACTTTTGTTTCTTCGTATGCGTCTATACTCTTTGTTCTGTCCTTTTAAAAGAATATTTTTGCATGTATCATTATCTAGATATGATTATAATTTTTCAACAACTACTGGGCAAATTCTGAGTAACAACTGCTGGGTAACAACTGCCTGGCCATAATTCAACGTTGT
This sequence comes from Achatina immaculata, assembly GCA_009760885.1. Lineage (NCBI taxonomy): Eukaryota > Metazoa > Mollusca > Gastropoda > Stylommatophora > Achatinidae > Lissachatina > Lissachatina immaculata. Next base: position 34,944,644 of record CM019717.1, read on the forward strand.
ATATGGTTTATATAAAACTTTGGGATATAATAGAAAAATGGGATTTCCAACACATTTAATACAATTAACACCACTGATGTATCTAGACCAACAAGCAGCAGTAAGAATAAATGGTGAAACAACAACTTGGTTTGACATAAAACAAGGGGTCCGTCAGGGGTGCATATTGTCACCTTACTTATTTAACTTGTATACTGAAAATATAATGAGGAATGTTAGAGAAGATGTAGACAAAGAATATTACGATGCCATAAAAATTGGATGTTATGAACTAGAAGAGATTAAATATGCTGATGAAACAGTATTATTGTCCACAACACAAAAAGGAATTGAAAAACTAATTATGTCAGTTTGTAAGAACAGCGAAGAACAAAACCTCTATGCGAATAAAACTAAATTGATGACAACTGACAAAACAAATAAGGCAGAAGAAATATGTATCAATGAGGAAAAATTGGAAGAAGTGGAGTGTTTTGAATATCTTGGATCACTACTAACTAATAATGGAGATACAATGAGGGAAATTAAAAGGAAGGCATCTATCGCTCTTCAGAAAGTAAAACAACTAAAGAATCTGAAGAGGAACAGACAGAACTATAAAAATAAGAATTTTAAGGATATGCGTCTTTCCCATCGCAACATATGCCTGTGAGACCTGGACACTTAACGAAACAGCTGAGAAACACATAAATGCCTTTGAATGTAAATGCTACAGAAGAGTTCTCCAAATATCATGGACACAAAAGAACAAATATATCCATACTACAAGATATTAAAGAAGGCTGGCTAGTAAAGAGGATTAAACATCGCTTTATGTCCTTGCAGGAATCACCAAGATACTACAATAGAAAACTCGACCTATGGTAAATTGCGTATATTGTTAACACAGTGATTATTTTGACAAGATGGAGGATTTGGACGCGTAGAGCGACACGAAATCTTTGCTTTAAGCTGACAGAACAGAGAATAAAATGTAGTGATGCCAGACATCGACGTTATGTCGAGGGCACTCTAGGAGAACAGCATATTAACACAGAATTTGGATCGCTATAGGCTTGACAATGGAACCGTATATACATCGACGATATCGTAGCTCTTATACACTTGTCAAAGGCGCAAGGAGAGGGAAATTAATAAGTTTCAAAACTAGAACAAAACTCCTAAAATTTCAAATTTTCGCGCCCTGATTAAAAATGATTCCCTTGTTATCAGGATCCAAACATTCTCTTGCTATCAGGATCCAAACTTTCTCTTGCTATCAGGATCCATTACTTTCTCTTGGTATTATGATCCAAACTTTCTCTTGCTATCAGGATCCATTACTTTCTCCTATTATGATCCATTCTCTTGTTATCAGGATCCATTACTTTTTCCTGTTATAAGAATTCATTACTTTCTCTTGCTATCAGGATCCACAACTTTCTCTTGTTATCAGGATCCATTACTTTCTTTTGCTATCGAGGTCCATTACTTTTTTTTATCAGGATTCATTACTTTCTCTTGTTATAGGATTAATTACTTTCTCTTGTTATCAGAATGCATTATTTTCTCTTGTTATCAAGATCCAGACTTCTATTGCTATCAAGATCCAGACTTTCTCTTGCTATCGGGATCCAGACTTCTCTTGCTATCAAGATCCAGACTTTCTTTTGCTATCAAGATCCAGACTTTCTCTTGCTATTAGGATTCAGACTTCTCCTGCTATTATGATCCAGAATGAAAGGGACAACAAATCCTAGGGTTCAGAAACTCCTGTTTCCTTTCTTGCTATCGAACATACAAATACGATTAAGTAAGAGAATACAGTTTTGTAGGATTATATAGCAGTATATTGAATGTTTGGATTTGTAGATAAATAACTCATTTGAGAATTGGAATCTTTGTATAAAATGATTTATCTTCTAAAGTAATCAGCTGTTTGTGAGTAGAGTCCATCTGCTTTGTCTCGGATTGCACGAGGGTCACGGATGGGGAATAATAGGAAAAAGGTCAGGTGAGAGAGAAATCATATGACTGACGGACAGTTGTGTTTTGTGTATCGTCTGAGATAGACGTAGATTAGGCTGTTAAAAATGTTGTTGTTTAATGAAATAGATGTAGAATAGAATGTATTAGGTTGTTCTGATGGCGACAGTAGTCTGCCGGGAACATATATCGTGGAGATGTCCGGTCCTCTGTCCATGGATTTTGTTGATGCCTTTTGTCGTTCTCGTCATATTGCTCATCGACTCATCGTCACCCCGTGCATCATTAAAGTCATTTCAACTGTAAAGTTGCTGCTTCAGTATTACTATTTCCACTGAGAGAGAATGAACCTGGGAGCAAGTAAGTCTGTGAAGTGAGTAACAAAACAGACGCAAAACAACGTAGAACAGTAATGTAAGAAAGAACTTTATTCCAGTGGACAATAATGGAAATATACACAGAAATGAATAGCAATACATCTACAGTTTACATTCTAGCAGGAGAAGATTGAAAGGTAGAAACACCGAGTATCCTGCTTTAATTAGACCTCGAAAAAATCGTAGACAAAGCACTTTAGTGAGACGTGAGAGAAAGAAAAATCACAAGAGAATTACCTGGGATTCGAACACAGACTCCGAACTGTGTTCTCTTTACTTTACCATACCAAAACCTCGTTGTTTCCTACTTATAAAAAAATTGTTCCTTAAACAATACCTGAAACTAACTTCATGTAATAAGTATTCGTTAGTTTGTTGTTGTTGTCGTTCAAGTGTGCTCCAGACATGGCAGGAGACCGTGTGTATGTTTGTCTAAAAAAGTTGGTACCTGCTAGAAAGACTGAATCTAAGCTACGGAATTTCTGTATCACGACCTCGTTTCCTTCCGGGTGTCACGATCCCTCGTGTCTACTGAACAGTTACTAAAGACTATGTCAACACAACACCTTTTGGGGGGTGCTAGTTGGCTAAGAGCAGAAAAAAAAAGGCAAAGGACAGGCATTTGTGGAAAACCCTTGTGGAAGCTCCGAGTGCCTTGGGCACTTAAGATTCAAAGAGAGAGAGAGAGAGAGAGAGAGAGAGAAATGGCTAAGTCGATAGTATGCTGTTCTCTCATGGCTAGACGGTTGCTCATCCTACCGGAGTCCGTGTTCGAATCCCAGGTAATTCTCTTGTGATTTTTCTTTCTCTCACGTCTCACTAAAGTGATTTGTCTACGATTTTTTCGATGTCTAATCCTACAAAATTGTGTTCATTTACTTTACCGTACCAAAGCCTCGTAGTTTCCTATTTACACAAATACGACTCCTCTTACAATAATTATGATGGGGCCGGTTATACACGAACTGATGTAAAGAGGATCAGGATATTACATCCACGGTGGAGCACGATATATGCCGGAAAACAAGGTGTTACATCCACGGTGGAGCACTATATATGCCGGAAAACAAGGTGTTACATCCACGGTGGAGCACGTTATATGCCGGAAAACAAGGTGTTACATCCACGGTGGAGCACGTTATATGCCGGAAAAAAAAGTGTTACATCCACGGTGGAGCACGTTATATGCCGGAAAACAAGGTGTTACATTCACGGTGGTCCACGTTATATGCTGGAAAACAAGGTGTTACATCCACGGTGGATCACGATATACGCTGGAAAATGTCTGCGGAAGTTTTAAATACTGCCCTGTACATTTTATTCCATTACCAAAGGTAGAGTGACATCACATAACATCGTAGTTGTGCTCTGTCACCACAGCAAGAATGACATCACGCGTCATCATAGTTGTACTACATCATTACAACAAGAGTGACATCACAGTACATCATTTTTGTTCTTCACAAGAGAACAAATCCTGTTTAACAAGTTTAATAAACACAAAATTTCTACAGTCACAACACGCAACATAAAATTTCTACAGTCATAATACGCAACATAAAATTTATACAGTCACAACACGCAACATATAATACATTTCTTTAAAAAAAAAAAAAACAAGAACTGGTCTCAAGTGCTGAACATGAACAAAATCTTGTAAGTAATGTTAAAATTTTGTAAGTGATGTTAAAATTTTGTAAGTGATGTTAAAATTTTGTAAGTGATGTTAAAATCTTGTAAGTGATGTTAAAATTTTGTAAGTGATGTTAAAATCTTGTAATAGATGTTAAAATGTTGTAAGTGATGTTAAAATCTTGTAACTGATGTTAAAATTTTGTAAATGATGTTCAAATTTTGTAAGTGATGTTAAAATCTTGTAATTGATGTTAAAATCTTGTAAATGATGTTAAAATTTTGTAAGTGATGTTAAAATTTTGTAAGTGATGTTAAAATTGTGTAAGTGATGTTACGCTTCTCATGATAATGTGATGTTAATTCATATATCAAAATTTTACAATCATGAAAAATATCACGTGTGCAACACTACCTGGTTATTTACAGTATTATCTTCAGTGTTACACTATATCTTCAATAACACAGTATTATCTACAGTATTATCTTCAGTAGTATAATAGTATCTTCAATTTTATAGTCATAGTATTGTCTTCATTTATATATTATTGTCTTCATTTATATATTATTGTCTTCATTTATATATTATTATCTTCAGTGGTACAGCATTACCTTCAGTTGCATGGTATTATCTTCAGTGGTACAGTATTATCTTCAGTTATACACTATTATCCTCATGGCATAGTATTATCTTCAATGGTGCAGCATTATCTTCAGTTATATAGTATTATTCTCTTGGCACAGTATTATCTTGGCTTCAGTTGTACAGTATTATCTTCAATTATATAGTATTATCCTCATGGAACAGTATTATCTCCAATGTTAAATACTGTTCAACAAATTACAAAACCGTACAAACTCCGACCAAGTTTAGCTTTTCTTTCTTCCCAAGAATTGACAGGTACGCGACAAGTCATTGTCATAAATTCTCTCGAAATATTGTTTTCTTGATAATCTTTCACTTCTCTATTAACTGTTGTTCTATCTTTTACTGAGAAAAAAGACATTCTTCTAATATCTCTATTGTTTCCTCTACATCAGCCTTTGTATTCACATTCACTTTTCTTTAGCTTTCATTTCCCAGAATGTTAAGAAAACAGAATTTTTTAAAATGATTAGAAATTCCAAAAGCACCTTCTATGTCTACAAAACTCTACCTCCTCTCTCTACAAAACTCCACCTCCTGTCTCTACAAAACTCCACCTCCTGTCTCTACAAAACTCCACCTCCTGTCTCTACAAAACTCCACCTCCTGTCTCTACAAAACTCCAGAAACCTCTCTCTTCTTTGTTTTTTAACATTTTAGTCTGAAACTTCCAAGTCAGATGAGCTAGCCTGTCCTTCACGTCATACTTAATTTGCATATCTCACCCAGAAAGAAACAAATCCAAGCCCTGGTCAATATCTCACCCGTTTGACCTGCACGTATTCCTCGCTCTTAAGTCTTACAACAAACTGAACTGACAGTTTAATAGTTTGACCTTCCAGTTCAGACTGTCAGGATTCGAAGTACAAGTTTCCTTTCTTCCCTCTGTTTCTTAATCACTATCGCTCAAGATGGAGCCGGTTCTGTGGCCCATAAACTTGGTAAATAACCTACAAAAGTGTAACATTACATATCGCAGTAAATGAAGTGCAGTTATAATTTCTCAAAATGTGTTACACAAAAGCATGATAACGGAAGAACGGATTTCATTTCTTAAGTGTCATGTGAAAATGAAAATGATCAAATTGTTTCTCATTTTCTTACGAAGCTTGCTATATTAAACTGCTCTTACAGACACGGAATACAGTTAATTGTTTATTCTGAATAGTCCCGAAATTTTTGTTTACTAGATAGTCATTTATATATGTATGTAGTTACTTCTGTACTGAGTGAATCGATAAGTGCGAAACGTTACTGTTATATTTTGTTTTATGTCTCTCAGCTTCAATGTTAATTATGTTTGTTACATGAACATTTTTTTCTACATTTGTAGAATGTCTGGAATAGAGTGAAAGATGAATGATAAAGGGCAGAATGTCAGATGGGCTTGCGTGCCCAATTCTTAACCCTTTTGAAATAAAGATCAATCAATCAATCAAACCCTGTGCCACGTGATAGCCTATTTAGATATTTTTCTCTGTTTCTCTGTTTCTTTCTTTGTCCTGTGTTTTTCAGTGAGTGTCATATTCTATTTCGTTTGTCCTCTCTGTTTTGTTTAATAACTGACATGTTCTATAACTTCTGTCCTCTCCAGTCTTGTCCAATGACTGATATGTTCTATAACTTCTGTCTTCTCATGGCTTGTTCAATTACTGACGAGTGCTATATAACGTCTACCTTCTCATGGCTTGTTCAATTACTGACGAGTGCTATATAACTTCTATCTTCTCACGGCTTGTTCAATGACTGACGAGTGCTATATAACTTCTATCTTCTCATGGCTTGTTCAATGACTGACGAGTGCTATATAACTTCTATCTTCTCACGGCGTGTTCAATGACTGACGAGTGCTATATAACTTCTGTCTTCTCACGGCGTGTTCAATGACTGACGAGTGCTATATAACTTCTATCTTCTCATGGCTTCTTCAGTGACTGACGAGTGCTATATAACTTCTATCTTCTCGTGGCTGGTTCAATGACTGAAGAGTGCTATATAACTTCTATCTTCTCACGGCATGTCAAAGAAATCTGATTGTCTTTTAAATCAAAACTGTAATAAGTATTCGATTTTCTTGATCTTCCATAAAAAGTTCTCCGTTTTTGGTTTTGTTTTGTTTTTTGTTTTTTTTTTGTCTAGGGTGTATTTTACATTTTATAACTTGTTATGATTTTCTTGTTTTTAGCAAACAGGTTTTTGTCTTTCACATTCCTGACTTGATTTATTTCTGTGCATGTGCCGTCTTCCTCGTAATTTTTTTATTACTCTACTCGATAACAGACAAATGTGGACATATAAACAGTTTCCATAGCAACTGTAAGGGTCACGCTGACTGTCATCATACGTTAATGCACTCATAATTACAAACTTTTTTTTTTTGTCTTTTAACCTTCTATCAAGGTGATGATTTGCATTTTAAAGAAATAGAAATGAAATATTCCAATTATATAAAATTATTTCCTGGGAGACGGAGCAGCTGAATCGAGCGTGAACTGCATCATGCAAAGTCATGTGACTAGGGAGGAGATAATATCTGCATCATGCAAAGTCATGTGACTAGGGAGGAGATAATATCTGCATCATGCAAAGTCATGTGACTAGGGAGGAGATAATATCTGCATCATGCAAAGTCATGTGACTAGAGAGGAGATAATATCTGCATCATACAAAGTCATGTGACTAGGGACGAGATAATATTTGTCCATGACGATCCTAAAGTAAAAAGAAATAGGTACCGGGTAAACTGTGTTAAGGAAATCACGTATGAAAACATGCAACATCTCTTTGTAAGATGTGGGACACTAGAACACACTACACATTGTGTGAGTGGTATATAATTTTGTGAATATTAGTTCTCCACATAAGAGGACACGCGAGAGTGTAACAAAACAATCACTGTTACTCTTATTCCAAGACTACACTTACTTTACAGATGTCAAACACCTTACAGGCACGTAAACCTTGCTCTCTGGCAAAACGATACTCTTCTCCAGACCTATGTGACAGCTAGTCTTATGTGCTTATGTAGTGTGTCAAGATTAGGCAGGCAGTTGACTAGTCGAATAAGGTCATATCTTCAAGGACGATAATAAGATCCCTTTTGACAGACCAAGACAGGACAGCAGGTTCGTACGAGTTACATCGGAACGATACTCAGGGAAGCAAGACATGTTGACGGATTCAGATAAACAACTTGAATATTGGTACCTAACAAGGATGAAAATCTCCATGAGGATGGTGATGATGATGATGATGATGATGATGATGATGATAACCGGCTTCAAACCGTTAAACTGTCGGCTGAACAATACAGAAGAAGAAACACGGCGGTAAACACTGACAAAGGTCAGTTGTTTCTGCACTCACACAAAAGAATCTTGGACAGGTTCTATCGTTTCTCTTGGCCTAGTCATGCCATGATGAAAACCGAAGCCAATAATCTGTTCGTGAGAATCAAGAGAGTTGAACACAGACTCCCACAAGATCACATTTTCATACATCCGAAATATCCGCCACACTTTCATACGTCCAGAATTAGTCCCCCACACTTTCACACATCCAAAATGTCCCACACACTTTCACACATCCAAAATGTCCCCCACACTTTCACACATCCAAAATGCCCCCCCCTCCCACTTTCACACATCCAAAATGTCCCCCACACTTTCATACAACCAAAATGTCCTCCACACTTTCATACATCCAAAATGTCCCCCACACTTTCACACATCTAAAATGTCACCCACACTTTCACACATCCAAAATGTCCCCACACTTTCATACATCCAAAATGTCCCCACACTTTCATACATCCAAAATGTCCCCCACACTTTCACACATCCAAAATATCCCCCACACTTTCACGCATCCAAAATGTCCCCACACTTTCATACATCCAAAATGTCCTCACACTTTCACACATCCAAAATGTCCCCACACTTTCATACATCCAAAATATCCCCCACACTTTCACACATCCAAAATGTCCCCACACTTTCATACATCCAAAATGTCCCCCACACTTTCATACATCCAAAATGTCCTCACACTTTCACACATCCAAAATGTCCCCACACTTTCATACATCCAAAATATCCCCCACACTTTCACACATCCAAAATGTCCCCACACTTTCATACATCCAAAATGTCCCCCACACTTTCATACATCCAAAATGTCCTCACACTTTCACACATCCAAAATGTCCCCACACTTTCATACATCCAAAATATCCCCCACACTTTCACACATCCAAAATGTCCCCACACTTTCATACATCCAAAATGTCCCCCACACTTTCATACATCCAAAATGTCCCCCACACTTTCATACATCCAAAATGTCCCCCACACTTTCACACATCCAAAATGTCCCCACACTTTCACACATCCAAAATGTCCCCCACACTTTCATACATCCAAAATGTCCCCCACACTTTCACACATCCAAAATGTCCCCACACTTTCACACATCCAAAATGTCCCCCACACTTTCCTGATAATTCCTTGCCCCTGAGGATAAAACCACCAGAATTTGTGAATCTCGAAGGGTCTGCACTCTTTAAACAAACACAGGAGGAGGTCACCCAGTATCTCTAATTACGAAAATAATAATTAATCTGTTACAGCAAACAGCAGGGGAAGCAACCCCTGAAAATTTAATATACTATTACATCTATTCTATCTTAGAACTAAACTACAGAAAATCAGTCAGCCCCATAAGTAAATTGGCGGTGTATACGAATATATTTTCTCTAGATCTTTGATAAGATCCAACGTGAAATCCATGGTTAGGATTTAAGTCTGATGTAGTTCATTTGCTGTATATCAGCCATTTATTATGCTACGTTTATTTTAACACACGAAAGCATTTCTTGAAAATGGTAACTGACTAGGGCAGGCCATATTTTGTCCTGCTATAAAGAATTCTGCCACAATCTGGCAACAAGAATCTATCCAGTGACATGCTGTGTCATATATTCAGTGTTATAAATCTGGATCTCTGGGTATTCCATTTTGTAAAGCTCACATATTAAAGATAGTTAAGACCTGAAGAGAGTAGCTGGAGACAGCTAAATCTGTTCAGTTATCTCTCTTGTCAGTTAAGATTAAAGCTGTTCTGATTTAGAGGAGCAGCCTTGCGTAGGAGATGGGGGCTGGAATTGCAAGGATTACGGTAGTGAACTTCTCTGTAATGGGAGTTCGTGGATTGGAACTCCGTAATTAAAGCAATCCGATGAACAAAAGACTAAAATTTGGTGCGTGATCTGGTATTTGCTGGGAGACACTAGCAGAAATGGAATATTTTCGTGTAAGATACAATGCTCTGGACTTCCCTGCGCAAGCGATAGTCAATATGTGAAGGAACTGAACACGATTCACCAAATTGTAAGCAACAGTTGGTACCGAAAGGGCTGGAGCGTATTCCTCTGTTGGCTCTGAAAGGGTTAAAGTGCCTTGTCTACAAACTTTTCCAGAAAGGTGATACATACATCCATGAGAGAATCGTATAATATCGCAGAAAGGTGAACAATATGAGCTGCATCTGCAGAATGTGTACAGAAAACAATCTGGGACCCACGTTATCAGTCACGCGAGGCGGGTAACCTCACTTTATCTCTTCACGCGTCCGCGAAATTATGGTGAGACTTGTGTACCTTGATAAATAACATTGAACAATGACTAATTTGTATGATAGTCTTTTTTTCGCATCAGCCATGAAGGTTAGCAATAACTGGCGAAGGACAGTATCACGGGAAGAATAACTGCAAAGGAGTCCGCGTCGTTTTAGAAACTAAGCAGAAAAAGTGATCGCGAAAATTAGACTTAGCATTAAAAAACAGTTTGATATTATTGTGACCAACCAAATAATGTTTCTGGTCACGTTATAAAACAAAGATGTCATCAGCTTCGTCCTTTACCTTTATCTGTCCAACAGATCGCAGTTTTTTATGGTACATGTAGAATGTATGTTATCCTCCTAGATTTGATTTTCGGTGTGTCATTGTCTTCGTCATCTACACATATAGTTTCTTATGACAGATTACTACTCTACACATATAGTTTCTTATGATAGATTACTGCTCTACACATATAGTTTCTTATTATAGATTACTGCTCTACACATATAGTTTCTTATGATAGATTACTGCTCTACACATATAGTTTCTTATGATAAAGTGCTGCTCTACACATATAGTTTCTTATGATAAAGTGCTGCTCTACACATATAGTTTCTTATGATAAAGTGCTGCTCTACACATATAGTTTCTTATGATAAAATACTACTCTACACATATAGTTTCTTATGATAAAGTGCTGCTCTACACATATAGTTTCTTATGATAAAGTGCTGCTCTACACATATAGTTTCTTATGATAGAGTGCTGCTCTACACATACAGTTTCTTATGATAGAGTGCTGCTCTACACATATGGTTTCTTATGATAGAGTGCTGCTCTACAGTTTCTTATGATAGAGTGCTGCTCTACACATATAGTTTCTTATGATAGAGTACTGCTGTACACATATAGTGTCTTATGATAAAGTACAGCTCTACACATATAGTGTATTATGATAAAGTGCTACTCTACACATATAGTTTCTTATGATAGAGTACTGCTCTACACATATGCGACAAACATCTGTTCTTAATTAAGACAGCAGCAGCCAGCAACTGGAACTTCAGGGTGTATTCGAGGAAAAATGCTAAATACATTCATTGCTTTGTGAAGGACCTCATGGGGATCACTCCGCCAGAACTAGATTCAATATTCCACAAACTAAAAATTGTGTGTTAAATTATACGAATTCCGTCTAATGGTTCAGCCAATGTAATGTGCAAAGTAGCGTCATTCATCACTAACGAGTGATAATATAAGAGTTAATTTACTCAGCTCAACGAGTAGATCAGGTTCTTGGAAAAGAGGGGGGAGGGGGAGGGGATCGTGAATAATCAGCGTCCACTTGGTGATAGATTTCTGGGATGTTTTACCAGACAATCAGCATTACTACAAGGGAGATCAATCACAATAATTATACAGAATTTTTCTTTTAAATGCATCTCTGCGTCCTCATATTTACTGTCGTAGTTTTAAGTTTAAATTTTCATTTCTACTCAAGTCAGTTTTGATAATATCCTAACAGTCTGAATGTTTTGATAGTATATCAACAGTCCGAATGTTTTGATAATATCCTAACAGTCTGAATGTTTTGATAGTATATCAACAGTCCGAATGTTTTGATAATATCCTAACAGTCTGAATGTTTTGATAGTATATCAACAGTCCGAATGTTTTGATAATATCCTAACAGTCTGAATGTTTTGATAGTATATCAACAGTCCGAATGTTTTGATAATATCCTAACAGTCTGAATGTTTTGATAGTATATCAACAGTCCGAATGTTTTGATAGTATCCTAACAGTCTGAATGTTTTGATAGTATATCAACAGTCCGAATGTTTTGATAATATCCTAACAGTCTGAATGTTTTGATAGTATATCAACAGTCCGAATGTTTTGATAGTATCCTAACAGTCTGAATGTTTTGATAGTATATCAACAGTCCGAATGTTTTGATAATATCCTAACAGTCTGAATGTTTTGATAGTATCCTGATAGTCTGAATGTTTTGATAGTATCCTGATAGTCTGAATGTTTTGATAGTATCCTGATAGTCTGAATGTTTTGATAGTATCCTGATAGTCTGAATGTTTTGATAGTATCCTGATAGTCTGAATGTTTTGATAGTGTCTCTGAATGTTTTGACAGTACCCTGATAGTCTGAATGTTTTGATAGTATCCTGAAAGTCTGAATGTTTTGATAGTATCCTGATAGTCTGAATGTTTTGATAGTATCCTGATAGTCTGAATGTTTTGATAATGTATCAACAGTCCGAATGTTTTGATAATATCCTAACAGTCTGAATGTTTTGATAGTATCCTGATAGTTTAAATGTTTTGATAGTATCCTGATAGTCTGAATGTTTTGATAGTATCCTGATAGTCTGAATATTTTGAGGAATGTAAAGATGACTTGGCTGGTTGATCAGTTTTGTCTAGTTTACGTGGTTGATGGAGGGATCAATTTTTGTCTAGTTTACGTGGTTGACGGAGGGATCAATTTTTGTCTAGTTTGCGTGGTTGATGGAGGTATCAATTTTTGTCTAGTTTACGTGGTTGATGGAGGGATCAATTTTTGTCTAGTTTACGTGGTTGATGGAGGGATCAATTTTTGTTTAGTTTACGTGGTTGATGGAGGGATCAATTTTTGACTAGTTTACGTGGCTGATGGAGGAATCAATTTTTGTCTGTTTTACGTGGTTGATGGAGGGATCAATTTTTGTCTAGTTTACATAGCTGATTGAGGGATCAATTTTTTTCCAATTGAGCTGCTTGATGTGTTATATTTAGCACGTTATGCTACTTTATAACAGTTCCAAGTTGTTATTTTGTTTAATTACGGTTTTGTTGTCCCTTTATATGACGTTATTGTTTCTATTACTCGCTGTTCTGTAAGATCATAGATATCTATTCCTCAATTCTCTCAGGTATTTAAAGCATTCTGTGTCTACTCTCACGAACATAGTATTTTTATGTTCTTCGGGTCAACAATCTTGTTTGTGCCATAGGGGCTATAAAGCTCATTCTTAACGATGAGGCCAAGAAAGTGAATTTGGTTGGCCGATGATCTTATCCAAAATTCCTTGGCTTGTCTTAACGTTGTCTCCTCTCTCACCTCTAGTTTCCTCGTTTTACCTGCCTCGCGTTTAACAATAGCCGAGACAGACCATTTCTTTTGTCATGTCATTTTTATTAGCAGTTGAATTCATAGAATTATTCATCGCGTTATGCTCAAATCTTTGTTAGACGCTATGAGATATTATCTTCATCTAAATCACGTTTTCTCATGTCTTGAATACGCTTCACGTGTACTACGCTATGTTCTACTCACACAAAGACCGAGAATGCCTGACTCTACACTGCACTAGATCAAAACCTCTCGAGTAATTCTATCTCGAGGTCTTCCCTGAATCTTACTACTAATCACAAGATGACTCTTCTCTCTAACCGAGGTCTTCCCTGAATCTTACTGCTAATCGCAAGATGACTCTTCTCTCTAACCGAGGTCTTCACTGAATCTTACTGCTAATCGCAAGATGACTCTTCTCTCTAACCGAGGTCTTCACTGAATCTTACTGCTAATCGCAAGATGACTCTTCTCTCTAACCGAGGTCTTCCCTGAATCTTACTGCTAATCGCAAGATGACTCTTCTCTCTAACCGAGGTCTTCCCTGAATCTTACTGCTAATCGCAAGAAGACTCTTCTCTCTAACCGAGGTCTTCCCTGAATCTTACTGCTAATCGCAAGATGACTCTTCTCTCTAACCGAGGTCTTCCCTGAATCTTACTGCTAATCGCAAGATGACTCTTCTCTCTAACCGAGGTCTTCACTGAATCTTACTGCTAATCGCAAGATGACTCTAACCGAGGTCTTCCCTGAATCTTACTGCTAATCGCAAGATGACTCTTCTCTCTAACCGAGGTCTTCCCTGAATCTTACTGCTAATCGCAAGATGACTCTTCTCTCTAACCGAGGTCTTCACTGAATCTTACTGCTAATCGCAAGATGACTCTTCTCTCTAACCGAGGTCTTCCCTGAATCTTACTGCTAATCGCAAGATGACTCTTCTCTCTAACCGAGGTCTTCACTGAATCTTACTGCTAATCGCAAGATGACTCTTCTCTCTAACCGAGGTCGTCCCTGAATCTTACTGCTAATCGCAAGATGACTCTTCTCTCTAACCGAGGTCTTCCCTGAATCTTACTGCTAATCGCAAGATGACTCTTCTCTCTAACCGAGGTCTTCCCTGAATCTTACTGCTAATCGCAAGATGAGTCTTCTCTCTAACCAAGGTCTTCCCTGAATCTTACTGCTAATCGCAAGATGACTCTTCTCTCTAACCGAGGTCTTCACTGAATCTTACTGCTAATCGCAAGATGACTCTAACCGAGGTCTTCCCTGAATCTTACTGCTAATCGCAAGATGACTCTTCTCTCTAACCGAGGTCGTCCCTGAATCTTACTGCTAATCGCAAGATGAGTCTTCTCTCTAACCGAGGTCTTCCCTGAATCTTACTGCTAATCGCAAGATGACTCTTCTCTCTAACCGAGGTCTTCCCTGAATCTTACTGCTAATCGCAAGATGACTCTTCTCTCTAACCGAGGTCTTCCCTGAATCTTACTGCTAATCGCATGAAGACTCTTCTCTCTAACCGAGGTCTTCCCTGAATCTTACTGCTAATCGCAAGATGACTCTTCTCTCTAACCGAGGTCTTCCCTGAATCTTACTGCTAATCGCTATTTCTGTGTGTTGTTTTATTGTGTCTTGTATTTCTGTGTGTTGTTTTATTGTGTCTTGTATTTCTGTGTATTGTTTTATTGTGTCTTGTATTTCTGTGTATTGTTTTATTGTGTCTTGTATTTCTGTGTATTGTTTTATTGTGTCTTGTATTTCTGTGTATTGTTTTATTGTGTCTTGTATTTCTGTGTATTGTTTTATTGTGTCTTGTATTTCTGTGTATTGTTTTATTGTGTCTTGTATTTCTGTGTATTGTTTTATTGTGTCTTGTATTTCTGTGTGTTGTTTTATTGTGTCTTGTATTTCTGTGTATTGTTTTATTGTGTCTTGTATTTCTGTGTGTTGTTTTATTGTGTCTTGTATTTCTGTGTATTGTTTTATTGTGTCTTGTATTTCTGTGTATTGTTTTATTGTGTCTTGTATTTCTGTGTATTGTTTTATTGTGTCTTGTATTTCTGTGTGTTGTTTTATTGTGTCTTGTATTTCTGTGTATTGTTTTATTGTGTCTTGTATTTCTGTGTATTGTTTTATTGTGTCTTGTATTTCTGTGTATTGTTTTATTGTGTCTTGTATTTCTGTGTGTTGTTTTATTGTGTCTTGTATTTCTGTGTGTTGTTTTATTGTGTCTTGTATTTCTGTGTATTGTTTTATTGTGTCTTGTATTTCTGTGTGTTGTTTTATTGTGTCTTGTATTTCTGTGTATTGTTTTATTGTGTCTTGTATTTCTGTGTATTGTTTTATTGTGTCTTGTATTTCTGTGTATTGTTTTATTGTGTCTTGTATTTCTGTGTGTTGTTTTATTGTGTCTTGTATTTCTGTGTATTGTTTTATTGTGTCTTGTATTTCTGTGTATTGTTTTATTGTGTCTTGTATTTCTGTGTATTGTTTTATTGTGTCTTGTATTTCTGTGTATTGTTTTATTGTGTCTTGTATTTCTGTGTATTGTTTTATTGTGTCTTGTATTTCTGTGTGTTGTTTTATTGTGTCTTGTATTTCTGTGTATTGTTTTATTGTGTCTTGTATTTCTGTGTATTGTTTTATTGTGTCTTGTATTTCTGTGTATTGTTTTATTGTGTCTTGTATTTCTGTGTATTGTTTTATTGTGTCTTGTATTTCTGTGTATTGTTTTATTGTGTCTTGTATTTCTGTGTGTTGTTTTATTGTGTCTTGTATTTCTGTGTATTGTTTTATTGTGTCTTGTATTTCTGTGTGTTGTTTTATTGTGTCTTGTATTTCTGTGTATTGTTTTATTGTGTCTTGTATTTCTGTGTATTGTTTTATTGTGTCTTGTATTTCTGTGTATTGTTTTATTGTGTCTTGTATTTCTGTGTGTTGTTTTATTGTGTCTTGTATTTCTGTGTATTGTTTTATTGTGTCTTGTATTTCTGTGTGTTGTTTTATTGTGTCTTGTATTTCTGTGTATTGTTTTATTGTGTCTTGTATTTCTGTGTGTTGTTTTATTGTGTCTTGTATTTCTGTGTATTGTTTTATTGTGTCTTGTATTTCTGTGTATTGTTTTATTGTGTCTTGTATTTCTGTGTATTGTTTTATTGTGTCTTGTATTTCTGTGTGTTGTTTTATTGTGTCTTGTATTTCTGTGTGTTGTTTTATTGTGTCTTGTATTTCTGTGTATTGTTTTATTGTGTCTTGTATTTCTGTGTGTTGTTTTATTGTGTCTTGTATTTCTGTGTATTGTTTTATTGTGTCTTGTATTTCTGTGTATTGTTTTATTGTGTCTTGTATTTCTGTGTATTGTTTTATTGTGTCTTGTATTTCTGTGTGTTGTTTTATTGTGTCTTGTATTTCTGTGTATTGTTTTATTGTGTCTTGTATTTCTGTGTATTGTTTTATTGTGTCTTGTATTTCTGTGTATTGTTTTATTGTGTCTTGTATTTCTGTGTGTTGTTTTATTGTGTCTTGTATTTCTGTGTATTGTTTTATTGTGTCTTGTATTTCTGTGTATTGTTTTATTGTGTCTTGTATTTCTGTGTATTGTTTTATTGTGTCTTGTATTTCTGTGTATTGTTTTATTGTGTCTTGTATTTCTGTGTATTGTTTTATTGTGTCTTGTATTTCTGTGTATTGTTTTATTGTGTCTTGTATTTCTGTGTGTTGTTTTATTGTGTCTTGTATTTCTGTGTATTGTTTTATTGTGTCTTGTATTTCTGTGTATTGTTTTATTGTGTCTTGTATTTCTGTGTGTTGTTTTATTGTGTCTTGTATTTCTGTGTGTTGTTTTATTGTGTCTTGTATTTCTGTGTGTTGTTTTATTGTGTCTTGTATTTCTGTGTGTTGTTTTATTGTGTCTTGTATTTCTGTGTGTTGTTTTATTGTGTCTTGTATTTCTGTGTATTGTTTTATTGTGTCTTGTATTTCTGTGTATTGTTTTATTGTGTCTTGTATTTCTGTGTATTGTTTTATTGTGTCTTGTATTTCTGTGTGTTGTTTTATTGTGTCTTGTATTTCTGTGTGTTGTTTTATTGTGTCTTGTATTTCTGTGTGTTGTTTTATTGTGTCTTGTATTTCTGTGTATTGTCTTCCCTGAATCTTACTGCTAATCGCAAGATGACTCTTCTCTCTAACCGAGGTCTTCCCTGAATCTTACTGCTAATCGCAAGATGACTCTTCTCTCTAACCAAGGTCTTCCCTGAATCTTACTGCTAATCGCAAGATGACTCTTCTCTCTAACCGAGGTCTTCACTGAATCTTACTGCTAATCGCAAGATGACTCTAACCGAGGTCTTCCCTGAATCTTACTGCTAATCGCAAGATGACTCTTCTCTCTAACCGAGGTCGTCCCTGAATCTTACTGCTAATCGCAAGATGACTCTTCTCTCTAACCGAGGTCTTCCCTGAATCTTACTGCTAATCGCAAGATGACTCTTCTCTCTAACCGAGGTCTTCCCTGAATCTTACTGCTAATCGCATGAAGACTCTTCTCTCTAACCGAGGTCTTCCCTGAATCTTACTGCTAATCGCAAGATGACTCTTCTCTCTAACCGAGGTCTTCCCTGAATCTTACTGCTAATCGCAAGATGACTCTTCTCTCTAACCGAGGTCTTCCCTGAATCTTACTGCTAATCGCAAGATGACTCTTCTCTCTAACCGAGGTCTTCCCTGAATCTTACTGCTAATCGCAAGATGACTCTTCTCTCTAACCGAGGTCTTCACTGAATCTTACTGCTAATCGCAAGATGACTCTAACCGAGGTCTTCCCTGAATCTTACTGCTAATCGCAAGATGACTCTTCTCTCTAACCGATTATATCTTCTTCTCCGTCTGTCTCTTTGTTGTTGCTTCTCTCTCGTCTGTTCGCGTTTCTCCCTTTTTCCCCAGTTGTCAGCCGGTCGTCTACGCCTCTCCCTTTGGTCCCCAGCTGGCCTCTTTTTGTCTCTTTATTGGGCTCTGGGATAAGCCCCTTCCCTTGACCATCTTATAGGGCAGCTGGCCTATTCACATATCCAATTTGAGTCCTCATATGAGTAAACATACCAGCCCTGTCATTATTCTTTTGCATCAGCTCTGTTCAATTAATTGTCGGAGAGAGGGAGGCGATTTTATCCAAACTACTATCTATCTCGTGTCGTAGGTATCAATGATTAGTTGGTATCTATACGTGTCATTGCTTTATTGTGTCTTGTATTTCTGTGTATTGTTTTATTGTGTCTTGTATTTCTGTGTATTGTTTTATTGTGTCTTGTATTTCTGTGTATTGTTTTATTGTGTCTTGTATTTCTGTGTATCTGTTTTATTGTGTCTTGTATTTCTGTGTATTGTTTTATTGTGTCTTGTATTTCCGTGTATTGTTTTATTGTGTCTTGTATTTCTGTGTGTTGTTTTATTGTGTCTTGTATTTCTGTGTGTTGTTTTATTGTGTCTTGTATTTCTGTGTATTGTTTTATTGTGTCTTGTATTTCTGTGTGTTGTTTTATTGTGTCTTGTATTTCTGTGTGTTGTTTTATTGTGTCTTGTATTTCTGTGTGTTGTTTTATTGTGTCTTGTATTTCTGTGTATTGTTTTATTGTGTCTTGTATTTCTGTGTATTGCTTTATTGTGTCTTGTATTTCTGTGTATTGTTTTATTGTGTCTTGTATTTCTATGTATTGTTTTATTATGTCTCGTATTTCTGTGTACCTGCTTAATTTAATTACTCTTCTCAGTGTCCTGTCGTAATTTTACAAGTACTTACTAATACCGGTGGAGTATCTCTCCCACCAGTTCAACAAATTTTCCATCTAGTTACCTTCGTTTCTTAGCTAAAAACCACTAGTCGAAAATAACTATAATAATAATAATAATAATGTAAAATCCCCGCATTAAGGCATATTAGGAATAAAGTATTTGGCTCATATTTCCAAAAACTTGGACACATGAAAAAAGTGGTGCTGTCGGTATCACGCCTGGCCCGCATTTGCCTTCAAAGACTCCCTGGTACTCATTTTTAGATGCTGGGTGATCTCAGGGCCTTTTTGGTGTGTACTAGTAAAAAAATCCCAGCGCTGGGACTTGAACCTGGTATCATCTGATTAGTAAACCGAGGGCCTAACCACACAGCTAACCAGGGCGCTAATAATAATAATAATAATAATAATGATAATAAGAATATCTTAGTTTACAAGCCATTCTGGTGCAAATGGAGAGATCAGCTCTGTCTAGTTTTCGCGATTGATAAAGATGCAGATATTTTTGCAGCTGATGTTGTTGTTGTTGCTATATTACATGTTTATTTATGACATATCCGCATACACATATAAGTATTTATGACATATCCGCATACACATATAAGTATTTATGACATATCCGCATACACATATAAGTATTTATGACATATCCGCATACACATATAAGTATTTATGACATATCCGCATACACATAACTAAATATATTTATGTCGGTATGTACATACGCGCCGACTCACACATACAGTATGAGATATTTAATGACATTATAATTATGAGATATTAAGGTCAATGGACAACATGGGAGGAAGTCCTGCAGAGATCACTAACATGGAATGACATCTGGAAAATGGCACCCTTGAGACTCAGTTTCATCATCAAATCTACTTAGACCTTCTGCCTACAGTCTCCAGCCTATACAAATGGGATGTGCCCTCTCTGCAACGAAAGGCAAACACTGGAACATGTGCTGTCAGCATGCAGAGTATCATTAGGTCAAGGACGCTACTTCTGGCGGCACAACAGAGTGCTGCAGGATGTAGTAACCATTGTAGACAGAGCAAAAGATAAAGCAAATAACAGCAAAAGAGTTGAGGTCCCACTTAAACACTTCATAGGCGCTGGTACGACATCGAATATTGAAATCAGGGACTTTCCCTTACCATCACTGCTAGATGGTGGAAATGACTGAGATGTGATAGCGGACCTACCAGGAAAAAGAGAATATCCGACTGCCATCAAGAACACAGGAATGCGACCGGACACTGTAGTGCACTCCATAGAAAAACAGGAACTAATAATGATCGACCTTACGGTTCCATATGAAACAAGAATAGAGGAGCAACATTTATTCAAATGTGAGAAGTACAATGACCTGGTCAAGCAACTGAGGCAGGGGGCAGGAGTCAGGGCAAAAGTGATAGCTGTAGAAGTGGGAGCGAGAAGATTCGTACCAACATCAGCATACGACCTGTGTAAGTAACTGGGCATAAAGGGACAAGCAAGAGCAAGGGCATTGAAAAGTCTTTCAGAAACAGCAGAAAAGTTCTCATGCTGACTGTGGAGTGTGCGAAACAAGCATTAAGAACTAAATAATTTCGTTTGTTACAACTAATACCAGTCCTCCGTAGCTAAATCACTAAAGATGCACTTCAAAGTGCAATGCCAACATGATGATCATGGGTTCAATGTACAAACAAAAACTTAACATACTTTTTTTCGGTCTAGAATCCCGTTGCCTCTAGAACTTCTTTGATAATCTGTGTTGCCATAGTCACGGTCTCTAGATCTGGTTTAACTCGCTCCAAATTCACTTAACAATCTCAGTCTCCATAGGGAGTTGCGAGCCCAGCACTAATTCAGGAAAATGAAATTAGTTCTGTCACACTTAAGAGCAACAATGTCACAGGAGGGTCTAAGACAGTGTTTCCCAGCTTGTTCGGGTTACTGCCCCCCCCCCCCCCCCCGCTTTTCTCTCAGGCCACATTCTCAACACCCTTCTCTCCCACCCCCGTTATGTAATATTCGTACAGCGGCCTATTAAACTAGGGTATGCATTACGCGGCTAAAAAGTTCAGCTAGCAAACCAGTTTATTTAACAATATGAAGGAGTATATTTTAACTCACATACTGCATTAATTTCTCAACTTTGAATGTTATGGATGAGTTTCATGCAGGGACACAAGTTTCTCAATATCGGGTAGAAAAGTGCTAAGAAGGAAAGTGTTACTGCTCCACGCTGGCTGCTTCGTTTTCCCGTCGTCGCTTATTCTGATTATAGGACAGCAAATATTGTAAATTCTGATTATAGGAGAGCAAATATTGTAAATTCTGATTATAGGAGGACACATATTGTAAATTATGATTATAGGAGAGCAAATATTGTAAATTCTGATTATAGGAGGGCAAATATTGTAAATTCTGATCATAGGAGGGCAAATATTGTAAATTCTGATCATAGGAGAGCAAATATTGTAAATTATGATTATAGGAAAACAAATATTGTAAACTATGATTATAGGAGAGCAAATATTGTAAATTCTGATTATAGGAGAGCAAATATTGTAAATTATGATTATAGGATAGCAAATATTGTAAATTCTGATTATAGGAGACCAAATATTGTAAATTCTGAGTATAGAATGGCGATATTGTAAATTATTATTATAGGACAGCAGATAGTGTACGCTATGTTTATAGGACAGCAGATAATGTAAATTATGGTTATAGGACAGCAGATATTGTAAATTATGGTTTTAAGACAGCAGATATTGTACATTATGGTTACAGGACAGCAGGTATTGTAAATTATGGTTATAGGACAGCAGATATTGTAAATTATTGTTATAAGAACGCAAATAATGTAAATTATGGTTATATGACTGCATATATTGTAAATTATGGTTTTAGGCCAGCAGATACTGTAAATTATGGTTATAGGATAGCAGATATTGTAAATTAAAATTAAAATTTAGACTAGCAGTAGATGTAGATAGTAGACAGTACATATAATAAAGAAACAATTATGAAGACTCATTCATTCATTTACTAGCATGTCCCTTGCGGAACTTTGTCTCCCTAACAGCACTCCTGTAGGCTTCTCGGTTGTGAGCAAAATGGCCTGCTGCTGATGCATCCATTTGCAGATCATCAACGATGTCTTCTAGCCATCTTCGTCTTGGTCTTGGTCTTCCTCTTTTTCTTTTTCCCATTATGTGCCCTTCCAAGACGGTCTTCTCTAGATTATCATGACGTTTAATGTGTCCAGAATATTTAAGTTTTCTCTCTTTAATCCTCTTTACTAGCTGGCTTTCTTCAATATTAAGTTCTTACAGTATGGATAGATTTGTTCTTTCTTGTGTCCATGATATTTGAAGAACTTTTCTGAAGCATTTAAAAGCATTTATTTATATCTCAACTGTTTTGTTAAGTGTCCAGGTCTCACAGGCATATGTTGCAATGGGAAAGATGCATGCTCTTAAAATTCTTATTTTTGTAGTTCTGTCTGTTCCTCTCCACAGATTCTTTAGTTGTTTTACTTTCTGAAGAGCGATAGATGTCCTCCTTTTAATTTTCCTCATTGTATTTCCATTGTTAGTAGTGATCCAAGAAATTCAAAACTCTCCACTTCTTCCAATTTTTCCTCATTGATACATATTTCAGCTGCCTTGTTTGTTTCGTCAGTTGTCATCAATTTAGTTTTATTCGCATTAAGATAGATATTTTGCTCTTCGCTGTTCTTTCGGACTGACATAATTAGTTTTTCCATTCCTTTTTTTTTCGTTGTGGACAGTAATACTGTGTCATCAGCATATCTAATCTCTGGTATTTCATACTCTCCAATTGTTATGGCATCGTAATATTCTTCGTCTCCATCTTCTCTATCATTCCTCATTATATTTTCAGTATAAAAGTTAAATAAGTAAGGCGACAATATGCACCCCTGACGGACACCTTGTTTTATGTCAAACCAAGTTGTTGTTTCACCATTTATTCTTACTGCCGCTTGTTGGTCTAGATACAGCAGTGATGTTAATTGTATCAAATGTGTTGGAAATCCCATTTTTTCAATTATTTCCCAAAGTTTCTGGTGTTGTACATAATCAAATGCCTTTGAATAGTCTATAAAGGACAAATATAGATTCAAATTAAACTCTCTGCATTTCTTTATTATTAATCTTATATTGAATGTATGATCTCTTGATCCTCTTCCTTGCCTTGAAACCAGCTTGGATCATATTTACTTCTTCTTCTATTTTCTTACGAAGTCTACCTATTAAGATTTTTAACAGAATTTTACTGGCATGACTAATCAGGGCAACAGTTCTGTAGTTTGTGCATAATTTCATGTTACCCTTTTTTGGCAGTGGTATGAATACAGTTCTTTTCCGTTCTTTTGGCCAAATACCTGAATGCCATATCTTTTTACATAGTGCATGATAGATTGTTACACATTCCTTTCCTCCTGCTTTAATAAGTTCAGCTGTTATTTCATCACATCCTGGTGATTTACCATTTTTCAGATTCTTTATTGCCCATAAAACTTCTTCTAAAGGGCAGAATGTCAGACGGGCCTGCGTGCTCAATTCTTAACCCTTTTGAAATAAAGATCAATCAGTCAATCTATTATCGGCTCGGGTTCTTTCTCCTCCAATAATAATTCACACTGTTGACTTCTGCTTTCACAGTCGGTTGTTTCATACATTCCTCAGCAATATTCCTTCCATCTTACTAAAATCTCCTCTGTCTCTGTCAAGGTATTCCCCATCTCGTCACAAATTACATTTAGCTTAGGTTTAATATTTCTCGTCAATGTCTTCATTTCTTTAAACACTTCACTATCTCTTCCACACTTCTGTCGTCCTTCTATTCTTTCAAAACAATCTTGTACGTACTGTTTTTTTTTTTGGTCTTTTCTTATGTTTCTTCGTACTTATACTTTGGTGTTGTTTGTCACTTTCGACTGCGTCTTCATTTCTCTAGGTTGTTTTATCAGTTGTAGTGTGCCTGCTGTAATCCATCCATTTTTTTGTTTTCTTTACTTGAACCACTTCTTTAGCTGTTGTTATTAAGATATATCTGGCCTGCGTAGCCAATAAAGACAGTACACACTGTAAATTCTGGTTATGGGGACTGTATACACTGTATATTCTGGTTATGGGGACTGTATACACTGTAAATTCTGGTTATGGGGACTGTATACACTGTATATTCTGGTTATGAGGACTGTATACACTGTAACTTCTGGTTATGAGGACTGTATACACTGTAACTTCTGGTTATGTGGACTGTATACACTGTAAATTCTGGTTATGAGGACTGTATACACTGTAACTTCTGGTTATGTGGACTGTATACACTGTAAATTCTGGTTATGGGGACTGTATACACTGTAAATTCTGGTTATGAGGACTGTATACACTGTAACCTCTGAGTACAGGGACAGTAATTTGTATAAGTTCTGATTATAGATTCGTGGACTAGTTACTCACATAGGCTTTATAAATAGGCTTACCATAATATTTATTTCTCAAACCAGGACGCCTACCATAATATATTTTTTTTCTCAAACCGGGACAATTTTGAGAAAATACTCACAAAAGAAAATAAAGCATACTAGTATAAGTACCTATAATTGAAAAAGCCAAATAAAGAAGTTGTTTTAAAAAATGATTTAAAAGCAATGTTTAATAGCTCAACTGAACATAGCTTATTATGTAGAAGTTATTAATATTTATCACTTGTGTGAACTTCCTGTAAAAATTATTTGTTATTTTTAATGGCATCGAAAAGTTCACTGCAATTTAATTCACTGTTAATTTTGCAGAATTGTAAAGCTTTGACGGTTGATTCAGCCATTCTGGCTCCTTATTCAGATCATATGATATTCATTATTATACTTTGCACTGGTGCAGATGTTCCTGGCATGCTGAAAATGTATTCTATAATTCGAACAAGATTAGGCAATGAAATGTTCTTTTCTTTGAAATGACTGAAAAGTTGTATCCATTTTTCTTCACAACTTGTATTTTTCCAAATTTCATAGTTTGCTGACCAAAAAAAGCTTTTGCAATCACTACTTCATCAAACAGCTGATCCATGTTTATTGTATTATTTGCGACAGTTTCATTCGTTTTTCACCAGAAGTTTCATTTTCAGGCTATGTTAATTCATTGTTGTTTATGCAAGTAAAAGATTCTCCTCCACCAAAACTATTTTCCCATAGCTCAATGTAAGAAAGACATCTGTCATAAAATGCTGTAAACTCTTGTAGAATTGTATTGATATTAATACTTCCATTATTTTCCAGTATTCTAAAATGTTTTTTATTTTTGCTTCTCGAGGCAAAAATTTATTATCACGCCTTTCCTCAAGGTTTGTTTTTAACTGTCCAAGTTCACTGACAATATCAGTTGCACTCACTTTTGTACTTGGCATAATCAAGATAGCTTTGCTAAACAATTTGAGTTGCCCTTGCACAAACCACAAATACATTTCACTACAATTAGGTCACATGCTCTAAATTTTGGGGGAAAACATATAGACAACTTTAAAAGTACTTAGATCTAGATACAAAATATTTAGATTGGCAACAATAAGTGTAAGAGAGGGGATATTTAGATTGGCAACAATAAGTGTAAGAGAGGGGATATTTAGATTGGCAACAATAAGTGTAAGAGAGGGGATATTTAGATTGGCAACAATAAGTGTAAGAGAGGGGATATTTTAGTTGCCAAATCGCCATTTTACCAGAGGATGCACTATTTTTTCTTCATCATCATCATCAGGTGCCGTGCCGACTGGCGTTGGCTAGTATGCTTCTCCAAAGTACACGATCCTTCATGAAGGCCATCAGCTCAGTTGGTGATTTCCTCTCACACCATCCCGTCAGACTGTCCAGTATCATTTCTCTTGGTCTTCCTCTTGATCTTCTTCCTTCTATTTTTCCTGTTATTATAATATTTTCAATGCCCCCTCTTCTCAGTGCCTATGAAAGTACGTTCTCTCTCTCTCTCTCTTATATTTTTGACAATATTTTTTTTTGTCTCTCCAGCTCTTCTCATACATTCTTCGTTAGTTATTTTTTTTTTTTTGCTGTCCATGGGATTCGCAATATTCTTCTAATAAACCACATTTCTGCAGCTTCCAATGATTTTTGTGCAGACTTGCCTATTGTGCATGATTCACTTCCATATAACAAGATAGGTCAATATAGCATTTTAGGACTCGTTTTCTAACATTCATTGATAAGGATGTGTTGGTTAATATGTTTCTCATTCTCTGAAATGCAGTCTTTGCTTGGCCTGTTCTGTTCCTAATTTCTGTTATGCATTTCCCATCTGAAGTTATTACTGCTCCAAGGTATTTGAATTTCTGCACCTGCTTTAGAACAGTTCCGTTTAATTTTATACTGCATGCTGGTGGATTCTGTTTCTTAGATATAACCATAGTCTCTGTCTCTTTTATGTTCAAAGTAAGGCCTTTCTGTTCACTTTCTTTGGCGACTTTATCCAAGAGATTTTGCAGGTCTTGCTGGTTCTCAGCTATCAGTACTGTGTCGTTAGCATACTGAAGGTTGTTAATATTGTATCCTCCAATTTTTATGCCTGGTTCTGTGATGATCGTTCTTAGAATATTCTCGCTGTACAGAGAAAAAAGGACTGGAGATAGTACACATCCTTGTCGCACCCCTTGTTTTATAGGTTGATATTTTCCAGTTCTATTATCAACTCGAATTGCTGCCAGTATAGATCTTTTACAATCCTCAGGTCTTTGCCGTCTATAGTGATGTCTTCAATCATTTTTAATAATTTTATTATGTTTCACCTTGTCGAATGCCTTGGTGTAATCAATGAAGCATAAATAGAGATCTTTCTGTACTTCTGAAGCTCTTTCTGTTAGTGTTCGTAGAGCATAAATAGCATTGTGTGTTCCCTTTCCTTCAACAAATCCAAACTGTTCATCTGCTATTTCTATTTTTATCTTTTTCCTTGTTCTTCTCATAATGATTCTCAGAAATAGCTTCATTATGTTATATTAGAGGCTGATAGTCCGGTGGTCGTCACATTCCTTTCTTTGATAGTGATATAAACGTGGATTTATGCAGGTCACTGGGCATATAACCACTGTTGTAAATGTCATTCAGTAAC
The DNA here is from genome assembly GCA_009760885.1 of Achatina immaculata. Taxonomy (NCBI): domain Eukaryota; kingdom Metazoa; phylum Mollusca; class Gastropoda; order Stylommatophora; family Achatinidae; genus Lissachatina; species Lissachatina immaculata. The sequence goes on from CM019717.1 coordinate 34,971,953, forward strand.
CTGGTTATTATTTTTATTCCTGTCTCCTCTAGTGCCTCTATTTCTTCTATTGTTATATTATCAGGCCCAGTCGCTTTTCCTTTCCTCGTGTGTTTGATGGCATCTATGATTTCATCTTCAAGTATGGGTGGTCCATCACAGTTTTCAGTATCTGGTGTTAATTCTGGCCTTTCTTCTCCATATAGCTCACCGGTGTAATCTGTCCACAATGTCTTCATTTTTTTTTACTTCCTGTATATTCGACACTTTTGAAATGTTACCAGATAACCGGGACAGAATGACAAACTGGCCGGGACGCACGGACCACATTATCAAACCGAGACGGTCTCGGTCAAAGGGGTCGTCTGATAAGCCTATTTATAAGGCACAACGTGTATTTAGTTGGTCGCTGCAAACAGTTTCCTCATGAACATCGACACAGAGGTGCGTGTACGCTGCCCGCAGTTTCCATGGTGATGGTTTGTCGAGTTGTCTGCGTCCACGGTAAGACTGTATAGAATATACTGCATCCTACTCCCCCACCCCCTCCCCCGTCAACATCTTACACGATGCAGTTGATTCAACATCACCACAGCTTCGTCTGCTGTGATCAGGACTTCGCTGCTGACAATGGAGTCAGGAAAACAAACCAGTTTTGTTTTTGTTTATTGATTCTAGAGCTGGACTGGGCGCTCAAGAGAGACCAATCGATGAGATTAAACACTGTAATAAACATCCAGTCCTATCATGACAGTTTACTACTTCCTGGGGTAGTACACATCAGTGCTGACCTAGATAACCCTCTTTCTTTTCATTTAAACGTCCACAGCGTGAAAAGACGACAGACAAACCATCTTATGCGTCGTAAATATCCCTTCATCAGAAATGTCTTCCACTTGACCACTCTGTGTGGTCAGCAATAGCCGATGGTGACCTACAACCCCGGGTAAATCTTACTTTTCTCCCTGGAGGATAGTGACATTTATTTCATTTCTTTCAAATACAGACAGTAAGTTTTATCATCTTCTTTCTCACCCACGCCACAATCTACTTTCATTACAATCCTCGATATTCCCCCCCCCACGGCCCCCCACCCCCGCTTTTCTGCTGGCCTGGGGCAGTCAAGATTTTAATGTTTTCAGGCAAAAAGCAGGACACTAATTTGAAGACACAAATTGCGTTATCACAGACATGAATATAATGATCCAGACACAAACCACAAGTGAAATGTAAGAAAAATGGAGAATGAAAGATCTTTGCGTGTGGAAAATAGATCTATATATATAGGACTAACAATGGATATTTCGTTTCAATGTATGTCCTCAGTGAACAACTCGCCTAATAAAACAGCGACAGAAAAAGTAAATAAAAAATGATAAAAGAAAAATCAGAGAGTCTGGAAAGAAAGACAGCTTTAATTTACATCAGCTTTCTGTACACTCGGTCCTCTTTCATACTTAGCATATCCGTCAATAAGAGAAAAAAAATAGAATAATGCAATAGAAAACTACTATTATGACAGTTCCTATGCGATGTTCCCTTTATGGATTTGCGGTCTGTGTGCAAAATGTTCACCTCACGTGCACAAAATATTGTGTGTGCAAATGTGCATAGTAACGTATATATATATATATATATATATATATATATATATATATATATATACACACACACGAGGGGTGATTGATAAGTTCTCGGCATAAGATACAAATACTTGAAACGCGCAGTTGATGTTAGGTGCTTTTGTAGATCAGGTTAATGTAAAATTAAACATCAAGTTTCAAGAAATTAACTGCAAACAATTTTTTTACAAGCTGCTGAAGTGGTAAGGGGTGGCAGAAATTGATAAAATGGATAAAATTTCTCATCGAGCAATCATTCGCTATCTCGGCTTCAAGATCTTATCGTCGAAAGAGATCCATGAGGATATGGTAGAGACTCTAGAGGAGAGTACCCCTTCTTACAGCACAGTGAAGAAATGGGCAGCTCAATTCAAACATGGAAGGGAGAGTCTGGAAGATGATCACCGTCCAGGAAGACCAAGAACGGTAACCACCGATGAAACCACCGGCAGAATCTCTGACATGATAATAGAGGATCAACGACTAACTGAGCAGTTCATTCCCAGGAATGTGTCTATACCATTATTCACAATGATCTTCAAATGACAAAGGTCTCTGCTCGATGGGTCCCGAAACTTCTTGGAGGTGATCACAAAAGACAGCGTCTCAACATGTCAAGAGACAATCTTGACCATTTTTCTGCAGATCCTGAAAAGTTTCTTCAGCAATTTGTGACTATAGATGAGACTTGGGTTCATCATTTTCAACCAGAACCAAAGAACAGTCAAAGCAGTAAAAACATCATGGATCCCCACCTCCAAAAAAAAAAAGCAAGAGTGGTTCTGTCTGCAGGCAAAGTGATGGCTTCCATCTTTTGGGATTCAGAAGGTGTGCTATTGGTAGACTATCTTCAAAAGGGCAGAACAGTCACCGGGGCCTATTATGCTAATCTTGTGTTGCAACTGCGGGTCAAACTGAAGGAAAAGCGTAGAGGGAAACTGACGAGAGTAGTCATCTTTCATCAAGACAATGCTCCAGTTCACAAATTGGCAGTGGCAATGGCTGCCATTCATGAATGCAGCTTCCAGCTTCTTGAACATCCTCCTTATTCCCCAGGTTTGGCTCCTTCGATATCAGTCAGCGTTTCCCTTGCGGAACTTTGCCTCCCTAAAAGTTCTCCCGTAAACCTCTCGGTTGTGAGCAAGATGCCCTGCTGCTGATGCATCCATATGCAGATCATCAACGATGTCTTGCAGCCATCTTCGCCTTGGTCTTCCTTTCTTTCTTTTTCTTATTATGCTTCCTTCCAAGAAGGTCTTCCTTAAATTCACATGACGTTTAATGTGTCCAAAATATTTCAGTTTGTTTAATCCTCTTTACTAGCTAATCTTCTTCACTATTCAATATGCACCGTAAATCTACTGCTATTAAAAAAAAAAACAGGACGGCTCTAATGTTGGTGATCACGAAGTCTGGTGTTAGTTACCAAGATCAGTTTGCATACCTAGGCAAAGAAGTGGACATTCTACTTCTCCACGACGCAGTTGAAATTCATCTGCCCGTTTATTTTAATAACCCTCTATTCTCTGTGTGCCGACTTGCCTCGTCAGGATTCTGCTACAGTACTACCGAAACTACGAGATAAAAGACCAGTTGAAACATCCGATCTGAAAGTCATTTCTCAACAAGAAAGAAACAGTAAAGGAAAAACATGTACCATCACTGTATTTTTCTTGATAGCAGTTACAGCACGGAGCAACATCTGCAAACTGGAAAATAGTTTCATTTTTCTTTTTGTGCGGCTCCAAGGATTTTGCCCGCTGTGTGATTTTGTCTGTGCGCAGCCGCTTAGAGGGAACATTGTTGTTATGTCCACACAAGTTGTCTAACAAAGACTAGCTTCAGTGTCCAGGTGGAGCTTCCTAAACACGTGTACATTTACACACTGAGCACGACACAGATCCTGTATGTTACACACTGGCCAAGTCACAAATCCTGTATGTTACACACTGAGCACGACACAAATCCTGTATATTACATACAGAGCACGTCACATATCCTGTATGTTACACACTGAGCACGTCACAAATCCTAAATGTTACACATTGAGCACGACACAAATCCTGTATGTTACACACAGAGAACGTCACAAATCCTGAATGTTACACACTGAGCACGACACAAATCCTGTATGTTACACACAGAGAACGTCACAAATCCTGAATGTTACACATTGAGCACGACACAAATTCTGTATGTTACACACAGAGAACGTCACATATCCTGTATGTTACACACAGAGAACGTCACAAATCCTGAATGTTACACACAGAGAACGTCAAAAATCCTGTATGTTGCACACTTCTCAGAGATCCAGGTAGTCATCTCACATACACAGATGAACAATATACGCAGCATGATGCCAACGCCATCGATCTAATAACATAAATCGACATTAATGATTTGACTTGATGAAATACATCAAGTTACACAGCTCACAATTGGTGGCCGCACACATCAAGTTCTGGTGGCATGCTCCACTAATGTCAACTGGAAACCACCAGGAAACGATAAGAAACACAGAGTTGTCTCCCTCCCTCTCTCTCAGTGCGGCATATATAAATATGAACAGTACTACTTACTCTCAGCAGCTGAATAAAACCTAGACTTGAATAAAAAAACACAGCTTCTATACTTTTCCAGCAACTGCACAACCCTTCCCGTGCAGGACACTTCTGCAGCCCAAAATTGAGCCAAAAAAAAAATCAGGAGCAATCACTCATAATGCCCGAAATTATAAACAAACTCAGGGGCATTAACATTACATGAGCTTTTGCAGAGTTGCATACCCTGACACGCATTTTCTTTCACAAATGTGCCGAGCTATAATTTTAATGTTTTCATATTTACCCTTAATAACTTTTTAACCTGTCAATAAAAATGACATAAAAAGACATGAAAATATTACTTGCACTCGAATCAGCTACTTTTCCAACTAAATTTCACGTCATTGAAGAAAAGCATTCTTCTTCTCCAGTTTTCCGAGCCATTAATGCTCATTGCTGTAGATAAAGTTCGTCTCCATTCCTCTCTGTTCGTAATTTTCCTCTCTATTTGGTGACACCAATTTCTTTTATACCCTCTTTTATACTGTCTTTCCATCTCTTCTTGGTCTACACCTTGATCTTGTTTCCTTCATTTCTTATACATACATCATTTTCGTTTGTCTGTTCTCTTCCATTCTTTATAGACGACCCGACCAGAACAATATGTTCAGTTTGAAGACGTTTATAGTTCGTTGGGATAAGCTGTTCAGTTCAGTGTTCTTTCTAGCCCTCCATTCTCCACTGTTGGTATTATTTATGAGCTGAGAGATTCTTCTTAGGATCTTGTTCTCAAAGACCTGCAATTGTTGTTCATCTTTCTTTGTTGTACTCCACGTTTCTGTTGTTCATCTTTCTTTGTTGTACTCCACGTTTCTGTTGTTCATCTTTCTTTGTTGTACTCCACGTTTCTGTTGTTCATATTTCTTTGTTGTACTCCACGTTTCTGTTGTTCATCTTTTTTTGTTGTACTCCACGTTTCTGTTGTTCATCTTTCTTTGTTGTACTCCACGTTTCTGTTGTTCATCTTTCTTTGTTGTACTCTACGTTTCTGATCCATACATGACGATTGGTCTTATTATAGTTTTGAAGATTGTTATTTTGGTGTTATGTGACAGGATCTTAGATATTAACAAGTGTTGTAAAGCAAAGTAAATTTTATTCCCTATCTGTACTCCGAGGAAGACCAAGGCGGAGATGGCTGGCAGACATCGTTGATGGTCTGCGAATAGATGCATCAGCAACAGGACATCTTGCTTACAAGCGAGAGGCTTACAGGAGAACTGTTGGGTGACACAGTTCCGTAAATGATATACAAATGACTGATTAACTGAATTTGCTTTTAGTTTCCTCGCCTACTATCTTGTTTTTGTTGGAGATTGTGCCTTGATGTGTGTATGTTTCTGTTTTCCTAATGATCTTATCTCCAACATTTATATAACCTGGATCATTCTGCATCTGATCTCTTGATATCTTCATATACTCTTGGTTAATGGTCAAACCCACTTTTAGTGCCACATCTCTCAGGTGTATGCAGGTACTGATGACTTCTTGCATAGTTTCCCCCATACGTCAATGTCATCAGGGGAGTCTAGTATTTTACTTTGTACTGCTTTCTTCTTTCACTTTATGATTACCTTTTCTAATACTAGGTTGAACAGTAATGGAGATACTTTTCTGTTCTTTGAAGTAAATAAAATATTTGGTCTAGTTGACCAATTCTTCTTGAAACCTGCTTGATAGTTCTCGCTGTGTGGTTTTATTCTATTTAAAACTATACCAGATAGTTTGTTGTAGCTTGTTTCTAGAAAGGAAATTCCTCTGTAGTTTTCACACTTGCTCTTATCGTCTTTTTTTTAATACAGGGATCAGTAATGATTCTCTCCATTCACTTGGGACTTTTTCTTCTCTCCATATTTGTTGTATTAGTGCACATATGTGTTCATGTAGATTTAGACCTACTCCCTTAATCAGTTCTGCAGCATTCCATCTGAACCAGTTGCTTTGTTGTTTCGTAGAAACATGATACTGTAGATGACTTCTTCTAAGTCTGGTTCCTCTATTTCAGGTTCACAAGTCTGTATTTCTTCACATGGTAATGTGCTTATAGGCTCTTTACAGTTTAGTAGTTTTTCAAAATATTCTTTCCATCTGATACAGAATTTTTCTTCGTTATTTATCTTGTTTCCATTACTATCATTCACGCTCTGCTGAGGTTGTTTATACACTGTATATATTTACTGTTCGCAGTTATTTACAGAATTCCATACTTTTCTTATTTTGATGGCATGTCTGCATCTCACTTACCATGTTTTTCATATATTGTTGTTTTTGTTGCCAAATAAAATTTTGAGTTTCTTTACACTGTGTGTGGTACTTCTCTTCATTTGTTTTGTTGTTCATGTCATTCAACCATATCTGTCTTGTTCTTTTCTTTTGACTGCCTCTCTGCAGACCTCATTGAACCAGTTCTTTCTTTCAATTATGGTCTTGACTCCCAGGCATTCCTCCGATGTGTTCTTTATAACGGTTTTTATATCGTCCCTTCTGTCATCATTGCTTTTATTTTCTTCATTCCCTCTTGTGTTTATCTTATGTTTTAGCTCATTTCTGAATTTTTCTTTAGTTTCTTCTCTTTTCCAAAGCATCTCTGTTTATTACTGAGCTTTTATTTAATTTACTATAAAAATCTTTCTTCAATTTTAATTTAGCTCTAACAAGATAATGGCCCCTCAGTAACTTCTGATCTGAAGTATGTTTGTTGTGTACTTGGTATCAGTTAAAACATGGTCTATCTGGTTACATGTTAGATTATCTGGGGATTTCCATGTTTGTTTATGGATGTTCTTATTTTGAAAACGTGTGCTACTTATTCTCATTCCATAAGCTTCTGCCATATTTATTATTCTCCATCCGCTATCATTAGATGTTTCATGCAGAGTTTTTCCCTCTGATGTGTCTGTGTGACTCCTCCTTTCTTATCTTTGCACTGAAATCTCATACTATTTTCTGTATATCATGTTTCTGGGTCTTCTCTATTACTCTCTCTCTCTCTCTCTCACTTTCTCTCTCTCACTCTCTCTCACTTTCTCTCTCTCTCACTATCTTTCTCTCTCTCTCACTTTCTCTCTCTCACTTTCTCTCTCTCACTCTCACTTTCTCTCTCTCACTTTATCTCTCTCACTCACTCTCTCACTTTCTCTCTCTCTCACTTTCTCTCTCTCTCACTTTCTCTCTCTCACTTTCTCTCTCTCACTCTCTCTCTCTCATTCTCTCTCTCACTTTCTCTCTCTCACACTCTCTCTCACTGAAGGGCAGAATGTAAGACGGGCCTGCGTGCCCAATTCTTTACCCTTGAAAAATAAAGATTATTCATTCATTCATTTACTCTCACTTTCTCTCTCTCTCACTTTCTCTCTCACTCTCTCTCTCACTTTCTCTCTCTCACTTTCTCTCTCTCACTTTCTCTCTCTCTCTCTCTCTCTCTCTCAGCTTCAATGTTAGTTATGTTTGTTATATGAACAGCATGTTTGTAGAATGTCTGGAATAGAGTGAAAGATGTATGATAAAGGGCAGAATGTCAGACGGGCCTGCGTGCCCAATTCTTAACCCTTTTGAAATAAAGATCAATTTCAATCTCTCTCTCTCTCTCTCTCTCTCTAAGGTGTTGTAAAATTCTTTTCTGATTCCATCCTCTTTTGGTGCGTGCATATTAATCATTGTTATATTTTCCTTTGTTCCTTTGATGCGGAGGCTGCTAATTCTTTCACCAGTGGCACTGAAGCCCATCATTAAGTCCAATACTTTCCTCTTGAAAGGAAAACAACATTCAGAGCCTGGAAATGTTTCAACTGACCAAACAAAAATCTCACAGGAAGGATTATTACTGAACACGCTTACCCAGGGACCTTGCTGGTCAGTCTGTAGGACACTTTCGTGAGCACTCTTCACTGCATCTAACCCTCTCTGTAAGAGCGAAGAGAGAACATCTACCTACACACAGACACAAACATACATGACCACTCTTCACTACATCTAACCCTCTCTGTAAGAGCGAAGAGAGAACATCTACCTACACACAGACACAAACACACATGACCACTCTTCACTACATCTAACCCTCTCTGTAAGAGCGAAGAGAGAACATCTACCTACACACAGACACAAACACACATGACCACTCTTCACTACATCTAACCCTCTCTGTAAGAGCGAAGAGAGAACATCTACCTACACACAGACACAAACACACATGACCACTCTTCACTACATCTAACCCTCTCTGTAAGAGCGAAGAGAGAACATCTACCTACACACAGACTCGAACACACGCTGCCTATTCTCACTCTCTAATGTTTTTGAAAATACATCCCGACTAAGGATACACTTGGAAAATTATGACATAAGATTTATAACTATTATAACTGTGCTACAAACATTTAAACACCACATGTTATATGTCTACTCTGCTGTAGATTTTCTAAACACAGTCTTCAGCAGCGCACGAGGAAAAAACTCATGTGAAATTCCAGGAGTTTAAATTGCATTCCTTGGAGGTAACATGGTCTGTATGGCCACACTCGGTTGAGGTCGGGACGAACCCCTTTGCTGTTGATAATATCATCCAGGTATCTGGTCTCGTGCGCCACAAACCTGCACTTATTCATCTTCAGCCTCACTTGATGTTGTCGTAACCGATAGAACACAGTCTGGGCATGTCTCAGATGCTCTTCTAGGCTATTTTAGAAAATATTAAAATATCGTCAACATAATTAACTACAAAGCTTTGTAACCCCTTCAGCACTTTATCCATCAAGAATATAGTGTTGGCTGGCGAATTCTTTAGTCCAAAAGGTATACGGGTACAATGAAACATTTACAAGTGACAGATAAAGGCGGTTTTTCGTTCAGCATCTTCGGATAGCGATATGCACCAAAACCCGGACCTGACATCTAAAGTAGGGAAGTATTTAGCGTCCTTTAAAATCCCCAAAAAATCATCGATCCTGGGTAATGGATAGGATATAGTTAGAATATAGGTAGGATATAGTTAGGATATAGGTGGGATATAGTTAGGATATAGTTTCCGTTATCCTACTGAGTGCACGATAATCACAGCAGAACCTGCAAGAAGCGTCTTGTTTAGTCACTAAGACAATGGGTGAAGACCAGTCAAATCGCGTTCACTGTATGATACCCGCCCGTAACATCTCCTCTATAGCCTTTTCAACTATGGGTCTACTGCCTAATGGAGTACGATACGGTTTGAGTCTGATGGGATCATGATCTCCAGTTTTTATGTTCATGGTCACTGTGTCGGTCCGTCCTAGTTCTAGGTCACTAGTGGCGAATATGTCTTGCTTAGTCTCCACCGACCTCATGACTTTTTCCCTATACTAGTCATCTACAGTAAGCTGGCTTAGTAGGTCCTCTAACCGCCTATCGCTCCTATTACCCTGTGGAACTCTCTGTTCTACGTCTACCGCCTGCACAGATAGGTAAACCGTCTCGGTACTTGTCTCGAATGTGTCCTATCACGCATCCTTTCTTTACTCTTACGTGCTTATTGGTCTCATTTATAATGGTCGTTACTAAGTAACCTGTCTTGTCAGGGGGCGGGGAGGGGGGAGGGCTCATAGTATCTATGAAGTAAATGTTCAGGTCGCTTGTCAAATAGTCTAGTGGTCGGACACAAAGAATATGTTTATTCCTAAAATAATCAACACCCTTAATCTTGGCTTGTAGAAGATGAATAGTTAGCACCGTGGTCTAATTACTGACGCTACTTCGATGTCATTTTATAATTTTACATAATTATTTCCTAGTTGTAGCTGGTGTGTATGGTACATAATATTCTAGCTCCATGTGTTCCCAGGAAATCCCTTCCAATGACTATAGCTCTGTTTACATTTCTAACAATTACAAAGTCTTTTCTGTAACTCCTGCTTCCCGGCGTAAAGTTAACTGCCACTGCCCCCATACTCTTTATCTTCCTTCCTTTGATACCACATAATGTCGGTGATATTGTACTAGACAATTTTGCCTGAGGCATTAAGGTACGATATAAACTTTCTTTTATGAGGGATACTTTTGCTCCCGTATCAATCAAGGCTCTCACTCGTTGTTTTCCAACTACCACTATACATGAACTCTGTATGTGCGGTTGTTGTTCATAACTACTTCTACTTAAGCCGGTATTCTTACTCTCTCTCTTTCCTCTTTGAAGCCGTCATTATCTAATAGTGATGCTCCATTGATTTCGCCACTCAAACTGACCCCATCGTTTAAGCGGCTCCCTCATTTAAAGGTCTTGCCCCGTTTCCTTCCACTGCATTCGCCTTCATTTGATCTTGTTGTCTTGGACATCTCCTAGCCGATGTGGCCTTTCTCTCTACATCGAAAACAGCGTATTCCACCGAGGTGATTCTCTTTTCCTCTGTAACATGTTTTCTAAGTCACCCTCAGGACCAGATTGATGTGGTTCAGAACTCCTACTGGTTGTCATTGTCTCTCTAGGGTAGGTGTATATTTTTATTTCGTACCTATTTCGGTTAAAGTTCTCTCGATCTCCATGATCTCTGGGATATTGCCCTACGTCTCCATGCGATAACTGACTGTCTATCAATTTGCGTAATGGTCTATAGACGGTTTTATTCTGTACAGTATTCGGTCTATCTCTCTCCTAGGGAACCCCCTAGTTTCAATTTCCGAGTTGGCACCTGAAATATGTATCAATGAGGAAAAAATTGGAAAAAGTGGAGAGTTTTTAATATCTTGGATCACTGGTAACTAATAATGGAAATACAATGAGGGAAATTAAAAGGAGGACATCTATCGCTCTTCAGAAAGTAAAACAACTAAAGAATCTGTGGAGAGGAGCAGACAGAACCACAAAAATAAGATTTTTAAGGGCATGCATCTTTCCCATAGGGGCCGGCTAGCGTAGTGGTTAGAGCACTCGTCTAGCAACCAAATGGTCGAGGGTTCGAATCCCCAGCTGAGCGGGATTTCTTTTCCGACCAATACGGCCCTGAGGTCGACCCAGCCTCGCAAAATGGGTACCAGAGAAAATCTGGGAAGTAAAGGCAGCGAGGAAAGGAACTGGTCACCCTACCTCATACGCTGATGACCCAGCATAATGAGGTCCCTAACGCTTCACCCCCTACGGCATTTGAAATGCTATAGGACTATCTTTACTTTTTTTTACTTATCTTTCCCATCGCAACATATGCCTGTGAGACGTGGACACTTAACAAAACAGCTGAGAAACACATAAATGCCTTTGATCGTAAATGCTACAGAAGAGTTCTCCAAATATCGTGGACACAAAAAAGAACATATATATATATATATATATATATATATATATATATACACTACAAGAGCTTAATATTGAAGAAGGCTGGCTAATAAAGAGGATTAAAGAGAGAAAACTTAAATATTTTACACACATTAAACGACATGATAATCTAGAGAAGACCGTATTGGAAGGATACATAATGGGAAAAAGAAAGAGAGGAAGACCAAAACGAAGATGGCTGCAAGACATCGTTGACGATCTGCAAATTGATGCATCAGCAGCAGGCCATCTTGCTCACAACCGAGAGGCCTACAGGAGTGCTGTTAGGGAGGCAAAGTTCCGCAAGGGACATGCAAATGAATGAATGAATGATTGTCTTATTCCATAGGGATCCCAGTTTATCCCAGGGTATTCCCGATATTCATATCTCTGGGTTGGGTTGTCTAACTCCCTGGTTTTGATATAGCCCTTTGAATCTTGGGACTCAGCCCTTGATTCTGTAAAGGGTCCCCCACCCCAAGCTCTCCTTTCCTCCTTCCTCAGGGAGAATTGTCTTCTAATACTCTCTTCTGCTCTAGTTACCTTCAAGGCTCTCCCTAATGTAGTCGGATTTTCTTTTAAAAGCCTCGTCCTAACACCATCGTCTTTAACTCCGTCGATGAACTAATTAACCAAAAGATCTTCTATGAAAGGTTCTGTGCTCCACTCCTACCCAAAGGCTCTCCCTGTCAAGTCAACTAAACTATCAACACAATTCTGAATCCTTTTGTCTAGCCTTCCTCAGCACCAACTTCGCATGTTCCCTTTCTTTGCTTTCCCCTTATCTATCCTTTATTTTTTCCTTGAATGCTCCCCAGGGCTCCTCAGGCCGTTTCTCCAGTTCCCTGCGAATAAATTCTCCTACTGACCCCTTAACAGTCAGCAAAATG